>JANIJG010009093.1:423-78252 GCA_024611175.1 Megaceryle torquata | reverse complement strand
TCAGTTAACTATTCCACAGGAAGCAAGATTTTGCCCATCATTTTGCAAACCTACAATTTTTGAATAATTTATGGGACAGGGAACAAAGAAACAACATGGTTCTATGATATCACTGGAGTTTAAGAATGCCTGTGGAATTATCTTATCTTCTCCCTCCCAAACAGATTGATTTAAGTTCCTTCTAACATCTCTGTTTGAGTTTAAACCATTATTTTTTTCCAGCATGAGGAAAGTGCAAGAGTTTTAACAGATGAAGTTTTAAAGAGGTGCATCTACTCACTCTCACTTAATTTGTCTTTCATCTAATTCTACACTGGTGCAGCAGTTCTTTACCTCACTCTGAAAATTCATCAAATTACACATTTTCACAGACCTTCTGCTAACCCATTTCACTACTACCATTCAAATGCAAACAATGTTTATGTAAGCCTATAACCTTATACTCAGCTGCTGCTTTTCCAGAAGCTTGGGAAGACAATTAAACATGTACCCTAAAGATAGGACAGTTGCCAGAGTGCTCTGTAAATATACAATTTCAATAAGTAAATCTTTAAATTAACATTCATGAAGCCTTTTAAGAAAGTTTTTGAGCATGGCTGTCAAATTATTATTTTCCTGAAAATAATACTCAGAAAATTCACCTATCATTTGTCAGAATTATCATTGTTTCATTGATATGCATAAAAACTGGCTGACTTATGGATTCAAATACTATGATTATTGAAAATCCTTACAGTTAATATTTCATAGCAATTAAGCTGATTAAGATATTCATAGTACAAACCTGCAATGATTTTAATGTTAGTTCTGACAAACTTGCAAGTCAAGGTCTACCTCACTTTCTGTGTTTTTTGTAAGCAGAAGCTCAACCGGCTGTGTGCTCTGGCAGCAGAGGAACATGCTTCTTCCAGAGCTGCCAAGTCTGCCAAGGGGCTTTTACAGAGAGTACAAATAAGGTTTATCCAAAGGACTGCATCAGAGCTCCAGTGGGTCAAAGTTAAGAACTGACAGCAAAAGCAGAAATATTACAAGAGATTGCCATCACTGAGACGCCAGCTATGATTAGACCCTTGCAAGTAATGACACTCAACTGATTTGAATAACTGCCCCTGCAGCTGACACAGGTACAGACCCCATGTGCAATTCTGGAGTCTCCTGCAACTGCAAGTGAAACAGTCTTCAGCTCCCCTCCAGCTCAGGGGTTCAGTACTGGCATCTGGAAGAACACAGACCTAGGGCATGTGTTTTAAGGTGGGAACCTGACCTTCTTCTACACTGTGATAACATCAGCATTTATACGCTGCTCCGTGCTCCAGCCTGTCAGTCTGGAACTCCCTATCTGTTCTGTTTAGGTAGCTAACACAGCAGTAGGATATCCTCGTGCACTGCTCCTGTAGAACAAAGTGGACACTATAAAACCTTGAATTTGAGATTTATTTTCATCCATTTTCTCTAGTAGAAGAATTTTTAAATGAGTTTTCAATCTTCTTGAAATACATAAATGGAAAACTGATCCCACTGCTGCACTACAAAGGAATGGTTATTAAGAAAGGTCTCCATTTTATTTCTTCATCAAAAATCCACTTGGAGTCATGTCCATTAGTAACAAGGCAGAACTAAGTTCTGCACTGGTCTAAATTTCATACTTTATCTAATGTTATGGAAAGAGATGGCATGAATTTTTCTTCAACTGATTGCTTCATTTCCAGATCTAATAATTCTAGATCTCAACTGGCATATTTTAAATTAATTTTTTTGTAGTTTAAACCTATTTATCAACAGCTAATTAATGAGGTATAAATCCTTTGATGACAGAATGATTAAACTGTGTTTTAACTAATCCATCTTTAATTAAAATGCTGCCAGCAAACTATTTCTGGATGTGTAAAAAGGACAAATTTATAGATGCTCACTCTTTAACTATGCATTATGTAAAGCCAATAATTAGAAGAATTCATGATTTCAATTATATTTTAATTACTGTTACATATAAAACATGCTTTAATAGATGTAATGCAATACATTTTCTTTCTTTACAACCCACTAATCATTCCTATTGGGGTGACAATTAAATAAAAGGAAGTCTAATATATGCACTAGTACAGGAATCTCATTTTAGCTTTGAGCCAGTTCTCTCTCCACTTTTTCTTTGCAGTAGAAAGGTACTTAATTGTCTCCAAACCTAAAACACAAATGAATCCCTATAAATCCCTGTTAAAACTCCAAAAAGAGATTAGCAGTAACTGACCCTTATAAAGAGAAATGCTTTATCCATACTGTTACACTTGCACGTCTGAGTTTCTTCAACTCATAACGTCTGCTAGTTAAGGGAAAATCTGTACCACTTTTCCTACTTCCTTCCTGTATAATTTTAGGAAACAACAAGAGCCAAGAGAGGGTTTAGTTATTGCAGCAGCCATCAATTTTCATTTATTTAGGGTATCCCTTTGCCTCTGTCTGGGAGGGGAGGGTGAAAGACGAACATAAAGTGGTAACTGCAGCCAAATACTCATTATCTGCATTAATGGGAAACTGAGACTTACAAATATGAAAGTGATGGATTGTTAACTGTTCTTTACAATGTCTGAGTCTGTTTTTAATGCAAATATGGAACAAATTATTTCTTTCTGAATCACAGAGAGTACAGAGAGCTGCTCAGGAGCACTCAATACCCCGTAGCAACTCAACTTTTAAAATTGCATGTTATTACACAATTTTTTTTTTTCCTGAGAGAATCTAGAATTCAAGAGATTACAGTCATTACACATTTCTAAACTCTGCTTGTTCCAAGCAGTTGTATAGCACAAAGATTTCAGTTCTAGGGCTTCACTGCTTTCAGTGATCTGAATCTACTCAAGAAGTATTTTAGCTGATAGAAGCACTGGGGAAGGACAGGACCAAGGCCAATACCAGAAACAGCTTTATGATAGAAGCTGATCAGATATATATGGATGAAAACGACAGCTTGTCTTACTTTCAGTTTCATTTCCTGAAGTGTTTAAATGCTAACTATAGTCACTGCTTTTAAGATGGCACTTCGGCCATTAAGTGCTATGATTTCCTTCTCTGTCTACAGAGACTTTCCACCGAAGCAAGGACACAGCACACAGATGGTGGCTGCCAACTTGCTTTCATGCTGAGCGAGCCTAGAACGCCAGGGTAATGCAGGAAGGGAGAGGTGACAAGCATTTTCTCAAGGGGATACTTTTTTGGAGGAGCTCATGCCAAACAATTTTACTTTCCAGAAGGTAGAACTCTGCAATCCCACCTCAATCTCCCACAGGCTTTCTAGAGTAAGAGAGTGCACTGCTGCTTCCCTAGCAGAGAACATGAAACTAAATACTGAAAGCCTGGTTATTTCAGAACCATCTAGTTAACTTCAGAACACTATCCAAACTTCTCTTAAAATTGTATTTTCTTTGCCCCCAGAAGCCTAGACTAAGATGGTGTGTTTGGCTGGGTCTGCTCCCAAGTGTTGTATTGTCAAAAGTTTTCCTGGCTTGTGCAGATAAATGACAGATCAGAGATGTCCTTCTCTAATCTTTCTGACCATGTTTCAAGGGTCTTGGTCATATAAAATGAGAGAATAGCTGCCCAGAGGACTACATCATTTACCACAAATTACTTCTTTATGGAAGAATCAATTTTATAGTCTCCTGAATTTCAAACACTTGCCTCTTCAATTACTCTTTTGAGGGCCAAGCCTGAGATAGATGGTTCTACTCTTGGGGCTAAGAACTCTCTGTTATAAAAATCTAGAGAGAACTTAAAAGTCTTTGAAGAAGACTCCATGTAAAGAAAACATGTATCAACACTTCAACATTGTATGGTTAAAAGTGTCCAGATTAATCTGTTGAGTCTCCAACAATCTTCTGTCCCAACAGACAGAAAGCTAAATTAAAGTCAATCTAATACAACAGAACCAGAAAGTGGTTCCAAGAAACAGAAGAGGCTATGCAGCCCTGCACGATGTCCTGGAAACTCCAATGTGTGTTTTTCTGCTCATGCAAGGAGAATTTTGCAAAGCTGAACTCATGAGAATAAAGCTTTAAAAACAGATTAATTAATTTCAACTCCAAAGACAACAATATGCAACTTTCACAACAAATACCATTGCAAGATAACGGGGAACAAAATAAAATGCATTCAGCAGTGATGAGTTCAAGCTCTTGCAGTCTCAAGAAGAAATCCCTGACACCAATCATGGTTCCCTTAGTCCACACTGCAGAGTGCAAATGATCATTCAGGTGAAAGCAAAGGGAAAGTACACCCTCAACAGAACTTTCAAAATTTCAAGCTGTCACATGACATTTGACAAATCCACTCGCCTGTTCATAAGTGACACAGAAAATTGCCCAGCTCAGTGCTTATCAGCTTCTGCAGATATACTACTTTCGTTAGAACTCATTAAAACCATAAGGATTAGAAAGATGGCACCAGGCAACTATAAAAATAAGCATAACATTTCACTGCATGACCCAAACTCTGAGGTTGATCAGTTCCTCAGCTCCTGGCATTTGCAGAGCCTGAACTAGAAGCAAATAAAACAAGACTTTCAGTAGTTGGCCAACAGCAGAACTTTTGGATCTGTCAAAAAAATTAAAGAAAAAGTTTTGTCCTGATGCTGCGTATGTACTTAGGGCTCAAAACTGCTTGTATCAAGATGTGAAACTGCATAGCAAAGCCGCATCTGCTGACAGGCAGGCAAGGTCATGCTCTTGCACCAAACTGGCATCATCTATTCTCTCTATAGTTTTGTTACCACCAACCACAGCTCCTTCTCCCTGAAGGAAAATGAAGGCACACAGGAAAACAGGGAAACATTCAGAGGCAGTACTTGCAGGCCAGCAGCATTCAGACTAACCCCACAAGGTCTGCAGTGCTTCCTGCTGATGTAGATGAATCATATCCCCAAAGACAGTGGAAAAAAGATCTACAAAGTCACACTGCCTTAAAGCACGCCCCAGGGTTTAATGCCACAACCAAACAGCAGTGGGTTTGTCTATAAAGTTCTCAACACTTATTTCTTGTCTTGCAAATCTCTGCAACAGGGATGTAAGCCTGTACAAGACATAGGCCCTAACTGTGTCAGGAGAAGTGTTTTAAATACTTATCGATTTATCTGGAAATTATCTTTTCACTAGTGCAAGTCCTTACTTGGAAAAGTCTTTGCCAAAACAAACTAGTTTTCCATTTTAAAAGTGCTGATTTTGTAAATAGGTAGAATTCACCATTTCCCTTGTTTATGGTTTAGATCTTGGATATGTACCTCAATTTCTAATTGCATTTATCTAGCTTCACCATACAGCTACTAATCTTGTGGGGGCTTTTTGCTTAAGCACCCAAGTAGCCCCCAACAGTATCTGTACAAGGATTACCTGTATTTACCAAAATTATTTTTGGATAATTCAGTGCATAGGCACTCTCTGATTTCTTTCAAAGATGACTTTCTACACAGACATCAGACACAAAAGTACAATAGAGAGAAATTTAAAAAAACATTACTTTGGACTAGATTAATTCCCCTCAAGGTAAGCAAGCCTTTGTTCTGATGTATATATAAAAATCTCAATAGCTGTTTCTGAGAGAGTTTCACTACACAGAGCACATGTTCAGAGTAAACTCTCACATCTAAATTATTTTCAGATTACAAGTCCAGTACTCTCTAGATTCCATCTAAATTTTTCCTAAACTTATGATCTCTCTCATCTATATTAAAAATGTTTATATTAATAAGCTCAGCTTCTCAGATGATCCAGATCTTACTGGCCAACTTTCCCAACATTTTGATGGCCCACTAACTTTCAAATGTCTGTATCTCTGGTTTATTGCAATCTAGAAACTGCTTTTAGAAGTAAAAAACTGTCAGATACAATATCAACTCTTTTGTAAACCCACTTATGAAAAAAGGACAAGTGTTAGAAGATGACTTGCTCCTGACTACTTCTGTCAGCCAGGTTTTAATCCACTTAATGTGTGCATTATTAATATTGTATACAACTAATCAGAATGTTGTGTGATAATAAGTCAAAAGCATTACTGAAGGGTAAGTATATTACAGCCATGGAGTTAACTTTATCAACCAAACCTAATCTAATTAAAAAAAATAAATCCATGTTTCTTTAATAAGATGTCCTTCATAACACCACATTAACTCAAATTAATTAAATACTTGTCCTCCATTACTGGAACCTCATATCAGCACTGTCATAGTTACCAAGTAAGCTTCCCTCATCAGGAATTGAACCTGGCATCTCCCATAAGCCCAATCTGCACCTACTGGTTGCTCCTTTTCCCCTTGCCCCAAGTGTAAATAAGAACCAGATGATCTGCTAAATTTTAAACCACTTTTTAGATCTTCTATGTGGCATACATATATCATTATTAAAATAATTAGAAAACAGTAACAACAAACAGATAATTCATTTTCTCATGGAATGAATGTACAGTTTTTCACTTTTAATATTACATCCACTGAAGAAGAAATAGAAGTGTTCAATGAGAGCTATATACATCATGGATTCATTTAATGAACTTAATAATGAAATATTATATTCAAGAACATATGATATATTAAAGCAGTTGATAGCTAAAAAGCTAATTTTAATTCTTCACTTTTCAAGTATATTGTAACTGTCTTTTTCAAAGGAGTACTTATTTAAATACAGATGTCAGTTGTCTGGTAATTCCACCAAACAGATTACTTTTCCTCTTCGTTTTTGATTTGTTACTTTTATTTGTCCCCAAGTATTCAGCAGAAACAAGTTACATCAATAAAAAAAATGTCAGTTTTGATCTGCCTCATGAGATGCAACAGCTCCAGATAGATTTTCAGTCAGAAGACAGGGTGACTAGAACAGCTATTATTAACAGCCATTAGACAGAGTGGCAGGACCAGAAGACAGCTCCCTAGATTTAGGCCGGATTAAGTGGATTCTGTACACAAACAAACCTTCAAGCATTGTAAATAACTTTAAAACTCTACATTGTGGTTGAACTCTCTCTGCTGTCAGAATTGGTTAGGTGACATCACACAAGATGTTTTACAGCAAAGTGACAAGCACTTTACTAAACGGCAAACTGTATATGGCTTATCATAATAAATTAAAATTACTTCATACAGGTACTTTAGCAAAGATCTACAAGAATGAGTAAAGTAAAAGAGACTGTTGGACATAGAACTAATCAGAAAATCACTATAGGAAATGGGAAAATACAGCAGCTTTGCTAGAGATATCACTGCCTTTTAAATAACATTTTCTGCTTTTCCCCTGTGCTATCAAATCATACTTTGGTCTTATGCCATCTGTACTTGAAATGGACTAGTCAAATAGAAATACTTATTTGGGCAAATACCCAGTTTTCATAAGCCAAAGACAGGACATCAGTATCTGTATTAAGACAGAAATCAAAGCAAGCCTTTGCAACTAAGATGTGACACAGCAGTTCCTGATTTTTGTTTAACAAAATGCGTAGTGATCATGATAGTGTTTAACTTTCCTTTTCCTTTCATACTTGTTTCATTTCTGACACATCTACTGCCATTCACCTCAAAAAAAACCAACAGAACAACCCATACCAAACAAAACTATAGAGTGATATAAAACTGAAAAGGACTCCAAAGCCCAAATAAACTTAACTCAAACACCTATTGAAGAAGGCCTCAAGTGATCATAGGAATGTTGTCATTTTATTAATTATATATTCAAAGTCCCCCTTACTGCTCCTTGAAGCTCTGGGTTTGTATTCTGTAGCTGCAGCATTTGCAACGGAACAAACAATGGGAAAATTACTTTTACTCGAGTATTTAATACTGTTATGCTAATTACCTCTAGAAACTTTAAGAGAGACCACTTTATGTAGCCCTGTGATAGTGCCAGAATCCTGCTCAGGACAAGAGGCAGGAGTGGTTCTTCCTGAGGACCTCCCCTTCCCCCTCAGCTGCACCAAACTGGTGACTCATGTGGTGAACGTGCACTGCTGCTCACCCTTTTCTTTAACATTGTACTAATGAAGAGGACAGCAGGCAGATTGTACAGACTTCTGCCATTCTTTTTCAACAGGAGCATCTCTTTGTGCCCTTCCTGGATTATCCACAAGGCTTTTAAATCAAGACTAGATGAGAAGATAGAAGACTATTTAAGAAAGCATCTAGATATCTTGGAAATTTAAGTCCACATCCCCAAAATACTGAAGCACTGATTTATGCTCTATCCAAAACGATACAGTTGCCGTTAAAAGCTGAAATGCAATTGAAAAGGCACTATGGAAGTGAGACCACAGCACTTTTCAAAATTGAAACCAAGGTTTTCTTCCATTACCAGCAGTTCCTTTGATAATCTAAACTGAAAGGAATCCAATATATTTTTCACTCTCTAGGCTTACTTTTAATTCCATGTTAGCTTGGATAATGCAAGCAGATGAATCCATTTCATTTGCAGCTTCTTGTGCACCAGGTAAGCTCACCAGCTCCTGACAGCCCAAGCCTGCCTTTGGGAAAGCAGAGCTTCTCCAGGCTTTTTCTACCAGTCTTCGTTAGAAAAAATGGGAAATGAGAGGTTTACAGATAACATTTAACAATTGTAATGACTCTGTGGGAAGAACGCAGAATTTTAATTTCTGGTTTGGAATTTCAAGTAATTGCAACTGAAAATGGACACCTTCATTAAAAGGATCACAATATGGACTTAAACTGTAGTTCTCCAAATTATTTTGTTTGCTTTCCTATAAAATAACCAATGCAATAAAAGCTCTTTCAATTGCTACAAGTGGTCTTTTCCAGGGCTAAAATCATTCAGATTTTCATCTTCTTGATCACAGTTAGTCAAATCATGACCTAGATGTACAAAGCTCACCCACAGCTAAAACAAACAAAAGTGATATTTATTTGTAGTACTATTTTTATAATACATATTAACATGTTTCTTTTGAGTGAGATTTCTACATAGTCTAGCAAAAGTCCTTTACAAATACTCCAAGCTTTTCAGGGAGAATAAAAAAGTCTCCCCTATTTATTCCAGATGCTTTCAGTACTTGTAGCAATTACTACACCAGGGTGAATTGCAATTTGGAGACTACCGAGACTCATGTTCCTACTCCATCATTTACCAGCAGCTTAATTTTTTTCTCCTTACAATCACTAACTGTGTTAAGAATCTTTAAGAACAAGTCTACCACTCCTTTAATTAGTAATTTCCCGAGTTGTATTCTGCTTTTATTTCACCTCCTAATGACTAACAACAGCAAAAACCCCTCGCAATAGAAGCACATCTGATTAGTTTAACAGAAAACTGGAATTCGACCTTAAGATACTGAATGAACATAACTGCAGAAGCTGTATCTCGCATGTGAAAGGGAAGTGGGCCTTACTGGTGCCATTTGGGGCACATTTGAGTAATACCACAGAAGAGCAGGAGATCCAGCTGAGGCTGGCCACTTGCTGTTATAGGTACCGTATGGAGAATTGGAGCTTCTGCTCTGTCTTCACAGAGAAAAGACATAATACGAGGAAAAATATAAGGTGGTCAAAGAGACACGTTTAGCATCTCCTGGCAGAGCTCAGTATGGAAACACATTTCTAATTCCAAGTCCAAGCCTTAGCCCCTGGATACTCTGATCCTTGTCCCTGCTGGTCGAGTTGGAGGTGTCTCAGCTGGCAGCTTTCTTGACTTCTGTTATTAGATGAGCATTTATTATCATTCTAGTTTTCTGTTCTCACATGACAACTGCTGTGCAAGGAAAAATCATCTACTTCCTTTAATGAATTACCTGTATTAACAGTATTAAAACCCCAAATACTTTCATACCACAGGATGCATAGAGGGTAAAGCCTTCATAAGGCTATGCATTATCTCACTGGCACTTAGTGATGCTTTGATGCACTTGCACCCAGACAACTGCAATCTTTAGCCTCAGAGGAATCATATTAGGCCAATACATAACTCATTTACTAAGGATTCTAATGTGCAATAAATCCTTAAATAGGTAATACCACTAGACTTCACAGAAAATTAATCTGATACAGTCTCCTGTTTGGAAAAAGATAAAGTATACAAGATTCTACAAACATCCTATTTTTATTCAGAATGAAGATAATTATTTAAGCCATATACAGCTTCTGACTTTTCTGTCTACAGTTATGAAACTTTTTTACAGCTCTTTGAATCTTTCTTGCATTAAAAGGAATAAACAAAAAAGTACAAAAATAACATCCTGCCAACTTGATGAAATCCTTGTGGCTGCTCACACTCTCAAAAGTAAAACTCTTATCTTCTTGCTTCCTATTTTCCACTCCCCTCCCGTAAAAAAACTGTTAACATAGGGAATCTGGCTTTGTTTTTACACCTCCTCAATTTACTGTACATTGATTTTTTCCAGTAACCACAAGTTCATGTAAAATTTTTGTGTAGATTGTTTGTTGGCTAAAAATAATGTCTATATTTTCTCACACTTGCTATTAGGTTTAGTAGCCATATAAGCATTCCTTTTCCCTAATCCCTTTGGACTTTTGTATCTTTCAGTAAAGTCTCTTCACAATCCTGCACTCCTGACTTAGAGCAGCCTTTGCTTTCTCTAATCACTCTGAAAATCAAGACCTTCGAATGTGATTATAGACACTATTTTTATATTGCCTAGGCTTCTATGACAA
Source organism: Megaceryle torquata (assembly GCA_024611175.1). Taxonomy (NCBI): domain Eukaryota; kingdom Metazoa; phylum Chordata; class Aves; order Coraciiformes; family Cerylidae; genus Megaceryle; species Megaceryle torquata. The sequence goes on along the minus strand of JANIJG010009093.1, from coordinate 67,604 downwards.
GAGATCAGTACTACATACCAAATCCCCACTAAAGCTCTGTGTGTTGCTGAAGCATTTTCCAACAATATACTGTTACCAGCTGTATTTACTTATACCAAAATCTGGGGTATGCTTTGTGGTTCTTCTCATTTCAGTGGTCCTTACCACTGTGCTGCAAGAAACAACCCAGAGTTCACAGGCTGCATATGGCACACAAACTTTTTCTGCAGACTACAGACACATGTAATAAACCCCCAGGTAGGAGTGAAGTATCATGGCAATGGACAGACTCACTGGGATTTTCCTTCTTACCTCCATAGATGTGGGATTTTAAGAGTTTAACAGACCAGACCTCAGTTAGCCTCTTGCAAACAGATCAGGAGGGATATATGGAGAGTAACTGGTCTTGCCAAGAAAAATTTGGCTAAGTTCACATCATCTCTCCTCAAAACTGTGACTGTAGGATTGAGACTACAAGAATCTTTAGAAGTTGCTAATAACCCCACAGGGCACTGCTGCTCTACTGGCCTTTTAAGATGTGTTTCATAGCTTTACACATATAACAACTCCCAAAGCTGCTACAGCCTCTAAGGGATTCTGCTTCATCAGGGCTTATTTACAGCAATTTTGAGTATTATATAGGGAGATACATGTGTGAGTTTGTGTGTGCATACATTCCCTATGAACTGAAATACATAGAAATAATACTTCAAACATATATAGATCCTGTCTAGAGTACTTGAACTTCATTCTTCTTTCACCCACGCAGTCTGGTGCATTATATCACTATTTCAGACTTTCCATGATTGGTATTCTAATAACTTCACTAGTGATTAAAATGCATTCTGGAGGCTAACTAGTGCTATTTAAATAATAAGAGTACTTCTTTTGGTCTCTTTCCACACAACTGATATAAACCCTCATCAATAAAGGTTCTGACAGCCTGTGTATCTGCAGAAAGTCCTCCTGACTCTTTCTGCACTTTGCATTATTGAACAGAGTGAGTTCCATGCCAAGTACACAGATCTTGAAAATGCTCCTGATAACTTTGTTTCTTTCAAAATTTAACCGGGGGGGGGGGGGCAATCGCTGCTTTCAGCTCTTAAGAGCTCTTAAATTCTCCCTGTAATAACAGATTGTCTTTATGCTTTTAGAAAGACAAAATGTTTAGTGGGAACAAAGAAAAGATCAGGGTGATAACAAGCCAAATTCTGGGCTCAGGTAGTTTTAATTTCTACTGTTATCTCTTTTTTTTTTTTTTTTCAGCTTCTCTGCTTCATAAATATTTTTATCTCCAAACTCCTTTCATCATTATTTCCTGAACTATCCTCTCAAATTCATGGCTACCTATTATAATCTGTCCACATTTCTGTGAAATACATATCCCATACATCCCAGATAGTGGGACAAATACTGTAAGACATCTTTCCTTAGTTTAGAACATTGCATATGGCTGAGGAGTGACGAAAGCAGGGTTAAAAAGATACAATTGAAGAGAGAGAGAAGGAAATAAAGATGCTTGCAGACTTGCTCTCCGGTGCAATCTAAATAGCAAAAAGGGGGAGAAGAATAAAAAGATAAAATTAAAAAAAAAAAAACTATCAGTTATTGGGTTGGTTCTTCTGAAATAGCTTGTCTCCATACGCATTTCAGAAATTACTGCCTGATAAATATTTTTAAGCAATTTCAAAGAAACAAAACATGAAACCAGAAATATTAAAAATTAAGCTGGAAATTTGAACTGATCAATAATGGGAAAAAAAAAAGCTAGAGCAGCTACAGTTTCAGCTATGATTCATTGCTGATACACGTGTGCAAGGAGCCTCTGCTTTCTGTTTCAAACTCCATGTCAAGAGCTGGAAACACAGTTGTGCTTGGTACAGAATTACCACATCACCTTTTCTATTTAACCATTCAGAACAACCCCTTCAGAAAAATGGCAGCATGTAGCACACAGGTAAAAAGCCATATTTTGAATGTTGAGCAACATACATTCAGTCCAGTGTGCAATATAATTTAACGTGTATTTTTAGGGGAATATCTTTCAAGACAACAGTTTAAAGCATTTGTTCAATGAAATGTCATTCCTATAAGCAGTTCTAATCTTTGAACAGTCACATCAGACCATTCTTTTACACCAAGAGGTAGCATGAGAATTTCAAGGCTAACATTTTTTGCTGAATCTTTCACAATGAGATCAAATGTGTATTAGAAAAAAAATACAGCTATAAAGCTTCCCATTCTTCCTCCCTCCCCCCTCCCAATTCTTAACAGCTTTCTTTATTATTCCTTAAAAATGTTCCTCAGCACAGACAGAGAACTTACGTTGTTCACCCTGAGACCAGCATTACCAGCAGGGTTTACATCTCAGGGAGGCACACTTCTAGTGCGTTTAACAGATACTTTGTTGTAACAATACAAATCAGCAATACTAGTGGCTTTTGAAAAGTATTCTCGTTAGCAGTATGCTGTGTGCACTACTTTTATCAAAACCGTGTGCCAACTCACCCTACAAATAAACCGCAACCTCATAAAATTGTCAAAATTGTATCCCTTAGGAACAACAAAAGTTTGATTCACATGCGCCTTCTGCATTGTAAAATATTTTGTATTTTACTTCTCCTATGTAAAGCGTAATAGGGTACATAATTTGATTTGTACTTTGGGGATCCAGTACATCTATTAACTATGTAAAAGAGAATGCATCAAATATTTTACAGTTAATGCTCCAAGTTTCACATATTCCTAATACTGAAATAATGAATGGGTGCAGGCAAGAAAGCATTGTGGAGAAAAAAAATCAAATCAAAGTCAACAACAACAAAGAACTGTCTACTCACTATTGCCAGCCTAAATCATTATAGAGTAAATCAGGAGGCAGACTAAGGAAACATTACTTTATGGGTTTTTTTTTGGTCTCTCAGCTCTTAACTTCTAATGAAGTAGCAGCTTTCTAGTACTGGGGTGGGGATTTTCATTCATGACTGTACTGTCATTTACATTGAAATTAATACCCCTGTGTGAACTGAGAAAAAAATATTATGAATGAAACATAACTGACTAATTTGAAAAATTAAGAGGAAATAACTCTATATAGATTCTTACTATGAATGAAAACCTTACCCGAGATCACAAATTACTAATTTTGGAAATTAAGATCATAGATGCAGCTTTGTAATTTAAAAAAATCTCCCATGAACCCTTGTTAAAAGTCACAACAGAAGAGCCTGTCATATGTACTAAAACCTCCTACGTTACGTGCACATTAATAGAGCAACAATGACATTGACAACACATTTTAAGAGTTAAATCTGCACTTTTGAACAATTCTTTCCCTTTTTCAGATGGAACACAAGTTTTTTGGATCTCAATAGTAAATAAATTCTGAATGGTGTAAACAAGAGACATTACAATTTTAAAATCAGAAAGAACAGCTTTTCATTATGTCCAAGTTTTACTAATGTAAAAAGTCCATGCATGTCAACAGTAAACCCCCCAGGGCCTCAAACAATACTATTGCCCCAATGGCTTAAAAATGACAAACTACACCCACAGTTGCAGTTCACCCAAACTCTGTAATGTATTAGATTTAAAAATGAGCAACATGCCAAGGCAGCTATTAGTCTTTCAACTCAAGTGTCAACATCAAACAAATTAACAACCGAGCAGTCTCAACCAAACGGTGTCTTGATAATTACTAACTATATTTCTAAATCCAAATTCCAGCACAATATTCCTGTTTTCCAAACTGTAGGGATTTACTTAAGTAAAAAACCACTGCTGCACGTGGTTCTAAAATATTCTGCAAGCTATCACATCCACTTCACCATCCAGTTTTTTAATGAAAGACACATACTGGGGATGAAAGAAAATGAGATCAGAGCAGGAATTTGACATACAAGAGCTGAAAGTTACATCACATATGCAACCCTTGTCAAATTCCTCCAATGGTGACCGTCCGCACATAATCTATAGTTAAGATGAAACTGAATATTTTCCAAGAGCTAGCATGATGTGAACCATATCTCAGCTTGAATCTACAAAAGGATTGAACAGTAGTTGAGATTTTTGCACACTATCACCCATTTTCAGCTCACACTTGTGGAATTAGAGAAGACAAGTAAGCATACAGTAACAACTAATTGTATAGCTCTTCCCATTCCCTTAGAGGTTTATTTTTTTCTCTTCAAAGCTTTATAGATTGATTGTAAAGCCATGTTGTAAATCAAAAGACAGCTACTACTCATTACCTAGTTAGAATTTCGTGGTCTCTTACTGTGAAGCTATTTCTCTGCTGTTTGATCTCAAGGCCACCGGCAATGTCTACAAGCTCACTACCTATCATGGCCGCTGATACACATTTTTTTTCCCAGATCTCTTTTCAGAAGCTTGATGAATTTCCACCTGCTTCTAGTTCTAAAGTAGAACCACCAAGATAAATGATACATGGATTCAAAATACTTGTTCAGGCTGGCAAAAAGAAAAATATATGTAAAGCAAGCTAGGAGTGACTCATAGTTAAAGAAAATTGAGTGCTTGGTCTACTGGTGTAGACCAACATGCCCAGCTGTGATTGCCTACACTCCATCTGAAAAATAAAGGAAATAATGAAGATTTAAAGCTACTGTTACCACTGTAGAAGTTACCTCCCAGCAAGGACAAATACATAAAAAGACATATGCTTCCTGCTCATCCCTATCAGCTTCTAAATTTCTTCCTGATGTATGAAAGATGTCGGGGAAAGTTTTATTTTCTGGTTTGTTTTCATTTTTTTGTTCTGTTTTGTTTTTTTAATCTCTGAAATACCAGGAAAGCTCAAGCTCTTCTTTCCAGAGTTGCTGGAGGGCACTGCTCAAAGAATTGACTTCTCTTTCCTCTCTTCCAGTCCCTCAGCAGGCAACCGCACTCAGTCCTTCACTTAGGTTCTTTCTGGATAAAAGCAAACACTTTAAGTCAAGTTTTCACTGCTGACAGCTTTGCGAAGCTCTGTGTCTCTTGTTTCAGTAGAAACAGTGCACACAGCTACAAACAGCATGTCCTCACCAGCACCCCAGCCCATGGCTGCACAAGCCCTGGCAGCCCTGGCTGGATGCAAGAGAAGGTACCTCCAGGAGTTTGAGCATATTTGGGGTCTGAGGACTTGTGCTGTGAGGGGCACTGGATGCTAGCAGAGGGCTAACTAGCAGGTGTGGAAGCAGTGAAGGAAGGTGAATGGCACTTGGTAATGATCTAGCATTTATTTGGAGTGACAGTGGTGACAGCTGTGATTTGCCATGACTTGTAGCTCTAAGTTGGAAGCCTGGAGCCCCACAGCCCATGGATCAATGCAAGGCCACCAGCAGATTGTCAAGACGAACCTGGTGCAGAGCACTGGCTGGCATGAAGGAGCAGAACCCTATACTTGAACTAGACCCACTAATACCCTACGTGCTCCCCACTCAGCCCCACTAACCACGGTCAAGCAACCTAGCACAGTACGAAGCTGTAACACACAACCTTCGTCTCACACATTCAAAAGTGAAATACTTGAACAGTCTCCACCTACATGTGCTTACACCTATTGATTTTTCCAATCTCTCTTTAAAGAATCATAGCAGTGGCAAACAGCATAACCCCAGCCTTCTTCTCTGCATCAGCTCACTGAACAGGTGGGGAAAGTGGAGCAAGGTAAAACATACAGACTGAACCTTGAAGGAATGCATACACCTGGCAAAGTAATTTAGCTAAAAATAACACAGAGAGACCATGCCCTCAGATGTAGGTACAGGCAGGGTGCCTGTACCAAAGCAGTACCTTTTGTATAGAACAAGTGCAGGAGGGTACGGAGCTCCATGTAAGAGCAGGCCATCTCACCTGAGCTCCACAACATGGTAGATAAACCTCTGGGTTGTGCATTTCCCCATCATCTTTTGGAAAAAACTTTTCAATGTTTTTCACACTATTCTGGAATAAAGGTTTGAACTGCTGAAAGGACTCACAAAATCTTTTAAAATTACTTCTCTGTACAATTATGCACATTAAGCATAACTGAAACAAAATCTAACATAACTTTCCTCCAATAAATTCTCAGATTTCACTGAAGTTCTACACAATAGATAAAAGATATAGCTTGTGTTTTCCCACACAAATGAACCTGCATCCCTTAGCATGAGCCCAACAGAAAAACCTTACTGATTTTTACTTGCAAGGTCCTTTCTTCATTTTTTAAAAATAGAAGCTCTCCACTTAATGTTATCTGAGTAGCACTTTTGAGTATCATCAATATTTGAAATTAAGAAAGGTACCAAATATCATGATAAATACAAATCACTAACTGAAGAAAAAGCAGCTGCAAATGAACATAACTCCTCCTGCCCTTGGGTTGGTATATTTGGGAATGACTTGTCTTTATGCCTCACTGAAATATGGTGAGTGAAAGGTGCTTCTGCCTGTCTCAGATTTGAACTTCAGAGAGAGGTAGCGTAACATTCCTCTTAGCATCTCACAACTGCTTTCACTTTGCAGAAGCCTATTCATCATCATTTCATCATAGTTTTATCACAGTTAATGACCAAACTGTACTCCACACCGAAGATACATGAGAAAAGAGAGGGATGGGGGCAGGAAATCTGCTGGGCTTGGATGTGCTATTTTAAGTAACAGAAAAATATTTTAATTTCTGCTAGGAATAATGCACATGCTTTGATTGATTGCTTAAACAAGCACACAGCAAATTAAGGAAGTGAAAATGCACACGTTGCATCTCTTTGAAAGGAAGCAGATTCCCCTGAAGGGAAGCATCAGCTCCTGATATCCACTGCTTTCTGCAGACCGATGACTGCTCGTGTTCACCAAAACATTTCACTCATGCATACTGCATATCAGATGTTAACCCCTGTTCCTAAGCAACCCCACGCTCACTTCACATTCTCTCCGATCTGTTTCCAGTAGACAAGAGGTTTTAATCATCAATTCACACTGCCCCCAATGTGCAAGAATCCCATCATGAGAGGCTTGGGCACATCACTGCATTAAGCAGCATCAGGCAGCTTCAGCCCATTTTGTCTTCACCAAGGCATGCAGACTATAACTAAAAGACAGCAGTGTTATCTTTGAATTGTTTATAAAGATAAATTTAAAAAAAAAAAAAAGTCCTGTCTTAAATGTAAAATGACTGCAAAACACAAGCTAAAAATTTATATTCTTGCCAGCAAGTGTGGAAACATTCTTTTAGAGGTACTGAGGGTTAAACTTTTTCCTGACATTTATAATATTCAAGCGCTGGAGAAAAATCCCTGCAAAAAATCTCTGGAAAGAATAATTGCTCCCACAGGGACCAATCTATGGGTCACAGTTTTTTTGCACTTGACGGCAACAGAGCCTTGAATGAGATTTTCTATAAAACCCAGACTTAAGCTTGCAGCATAATCACAACGTTTGCCCTAGCTCTAGAAGCTGAACTAAAGCACCACTTCTACAGTGTAATTATTCCACATATGTTCCAAAAACCCATGGGGAAATTTTATTATTCAGAAGAATAAATAGGGTAAAAATAAATGGTTTTTAATTTTAGCCAATTTTTACACTACTTATGAATTTTCATTTTTCTTATGCAAGTTTAAGTCCATGGGAGAGAAGATCTGCCTTGAAGAAATAATTGAACTTTCATCTTCAGTTATGCTTCTTAGCAAATACACAGCCACCCACACAGCACATAACACACAAGTGTTATTCAGTGACACATAATGCCAACATAATCTTCAGAATTCTTCCTAATCTTCCTTTCAGTTTCAAACTGAATATTTGAAGTTTGAACTTCTGTTCAACAACATAGAGTGCAGTAAGGGCTTAGGGGAGGAGCCCAGTAAGGCCTTCTAGAGGAGGTTGGGGTCCCAATATAGAGCTTCACTTGCCCTCAATACTTTTGAATACTTGAACCATTTGTTGAGAATAATGCAGTAATTTGTCACATGGGATATGTAAACCTACTGCCTTCAAGATAATAAAAGAATGTAACACTCAGTTTATGATGACGATGTCTGAACCAGATTTAATCAGCTGCAGAAGTCTGAATTTTTCTGGGAAAGAAGCTGAGGAAGCAGGACTCCATCTGATTCAGGAAGATGCAGGCACATTTTGCAACCAGGTCTACCTATGGCCTCTCCAATTCTTGGGAACACTTAAACATCTCAAAAACCTCCCCAGATCTTACAGGATTGGGAAGCCAACTCCTAAATGCTGTTGTCATTTTCAACCCAAACACCACATTAGTCATGGATTATGTTCTTCTCCTTCAAACAAACAATAAAGAAAAAAAACAATATCCTGGAGAGTTGACCAAATCTAACATTATACTCAGTGTCAAACCCTCTTTTACAAGGCAAATCTAGAGATTAGACAGGAAGAAGGCTATAAATAAACTGCATCTAACTTTATAAACTTCACACAATCCTCACATTTGCAATTTCCAGGTTCACCTTGCACCCAAACAACTTCACAGAATTTTTACAAATCATCTGCTAAACAGAGACATAAGAATGCCTACCCACCTCTGACATTCAGTGCTGACCAAGAGGACATAGCAGGTTCATTTTGAAATAAGAAAGAGCAAAAATCCTGTCCAATAAACTTGAAAGATAGGACATTTTACAAGAGGATTGTACCAAGTGGGAAGTGATGGCAACTGTATTTTTCACTAACGGATTAACTTGTGGAGCCTGGAAATATCACATACCTTGTGGGTTCTGTTAAATATACAGGTTTCAGTAGATGAATCAGAAGACACAAAGTCAGTTGTCAGCACATGTCTTTGTATCACTCACTTCCCGAGACACCCTCAAGGCTCAACTTGATCTACTTAGGAAAAGCTGTTGAAAGCAAAATCCAAGAAACCTAGAAATAATGTTGAGTTTTGAAGTCCTCAACTGGGGCAAATTCCTTTTAGCAGAAACATCAGCTCTACTGTCTAATATGATTTAGGTTCCTCAACACTTCCAAGTTTCACTTCAAGTTTTTTTTCCATCAGTTCTGCCTGGCAATTCAACTCTATTCTGCTCTGCTATATAACTCAACCTTAGCTACACATGCCATTCACAGCTCTGCTGGAACAGCAGAAATACAGCATAGTTAGGTATAAAGACTTGAGTGCTAAAAAAACTCTAGCAGTCTTGCATGTCTCACTACAGGCAACCACCTGTAGCTTTCCCCTTTGCTGCCTCCACTGACCTCCCATACATACTTTTTTCAATTTTTGTTTGTAATCTCAGACCTTAGTAAGCATCAAGTGACCTAAGCCAACCCTCTCTGAACAACACTTAAAACCCCATGACCAAGACCTCGTTAAAAAAAATTACAACATTTGAAAGCAATGCAACATTCTGTAAATGAGGCCAAACTCATCTGTTTGGAGACCCAAACTAAAAAAAAAAAAAAAAGACTATCACATGCTCATATACCATCCTGTAATTATAATCCTGACCTTGTGACTTTCAATACTGCTGATAATGGCCACACTGGGAAAAAAAATAAAAATCACCTGTCAAAATAGTAGAGTTCTGCACAATTCTTCCCCTAGAGAGATAATGCAACAACAGGAAACTAAACAAAAATCAAACAAACAAAAAAAGAACCACCAAGAGAAGATGTTAGAAATGCTGCTTAATAAGCTGGAAGGTGGCACTTGCACGCTATGGTGATGAGGATGCTCTAAGAACCAATTTAGAAAAGAATTTATGCAGGGGGCATGCCAGCAGCAAGGAACAGAATCTGCTCATTTTCTTTTCACACGTGTAAAATAGTTTTGATTTTCAGAAGGTCAGTGTGCAACATCATGTTATCATTGGACAGTCTTGGTATTCTACCTGTTTCCTTCAAGTTGGCCTTATAGTCTCTGAGCATGATGTAGCAATTCTGGTTATGAAAAGATGAGGGACAACAAACACAAAATCCTGACCTCTCTGCTTCACCAGTAATTAGCAGAAATTATTGAACTGAAGCTCACAATGCAGATAAAGTCTCACATATGGTAGAATCTTTTCTTTTGATTTGTCTGAACAAGCATGAACAAAATCCACAGCAAATAATAACCAGTTCAGCCTGCTGTCTCTTAGAATGAGTTCCATTTCATGTATCTCCAATCTTAGCTTGTCATTAGTAATGCTAATTATTTCCCTATCTCAATGTCACACTAGATTCAGTAAAAACTGAGATCACTGCTAATTTGGGAATAAAGCTTGTTCTTAATATCAATAATAGTAATATTCACTCCATAAAACACCCACAGAAATTAATACTGCTTGTCATTTTCAATTCTATTCAAAATTTAAATAAAAATTGTGACTACCTTTTGATTTCCAAAAACCTAATAAAAGGATAATTACAAATTATCACAGCACTAACTAGATTAACAACCTTGTAAGGACATACAGTGACACAGCATTTAAAGTTGGGTTATAACTTGCTACACAAGTAAGCCCAGTTCTGTACACACTCCTTCCACAGCTCTCTTTCTTGAAGGGAACCATTTTGTAACAGCAGTGTGGTAATTATTCTTTGGTATCTGTGAGCTGATAAACAGTTTTATTTTAAAGCTCTCACATGGTCTGATTCCACTTTTTTTTTTTTTTGTAGAAGATCAAACCCAATTATATGGAACTTCAATCACAAGTCACAAAAGAGACCTGTGCAATTAAATAGCACTCTTCTACACAAAGAGCTAATTAAAGTGACATCCAGGAGGTGAATCAAGCTGTCCTCTGCTGAAAGTGAGAGTATATGAGCTTGCCACAGGACCTTCTGCAAAGGGAAAATGCTGAGAGATTACTGGTAATGTACTGGAACTGCTCTGCTCAACCCAGCAGTTAAGGGAGTCCACCACCAACCAACCACCATGACCACACAGACCAGCAGTTCAGGCAAATCAGGTGTCAGAGGGCTCAGTGACCCCATGCTTCCCTCCCTGGGAGTTTTCTGCTCCCTGTAATTCCCCTCCCAGGTGGGGAGAGGGGCAGATCAGGGTGACTGAAAACAGGTATGTGTTTCCCAGGGCTGAGGCAGCTGGGACCTCTCAAAGTGGATTCACCACAGAGAAGCACTTCTAAAGCAGATGAGGTGCTGAGAGAGGAGGTCTCCATGTTCAGGAGGTAAACCTCATTCCACTTCTGCTGAGTTGAGTGCATGTACAGATGTGTTTTGTGCCTCTGCGTGTCAGAGAAAAGAAATAATGCTCAGGGGTTTTCTAAACCACTTTTTAAATTCAGATTTATTTTAAGACTATTTACAACCCGAATTCAGCTGGATTAGGAAATCAGCAAAGACAGCCTAATTTAAAACATCAAAGGACCAGCTGTAACTGGGGGAAGGTAGGCAGAAGGGGAAGGCTGCAGGAAGTGTCTTTCTCAATTCAGTTTCTCTTCCCAGCAAATATATTATATCTGTCTTCCCCCTGGGCACTGGATGCCTGAGATTCAGTGGCTCATTCAACCTAAGCAATTAGCAGCTACTTGACATGTGCTGTCAGAGTTGCACTAAGCTGCCCACCAGGCCCTGGCCAGCTGTAGGTCATTTCATACCAGTTTTCAGGAAGTTCTGGGTGAACCTGAGCTGTTGGCTCCCACCAGGCACTCCCTGGCATGGGTACAAAACTACTGGCTCACTTAGTCCCATCCCTGCTGGCCCAAATATGATCCCTGTTGAACAGAAGCTCAATTTTGATTAAATAAATAAATAAGCTAATTTTGCTAAAAACAGAAACTGCTGCTGACCCATTTTTTTTTTCCTTCAACACTTCTCCTAGAACTAAATAAAAAGGCAAATAAATAATATTGGGTACAAGATTGGCTTACTACCAAAACACCATCCAGACTGCAGGAAGACAGATACACCAGTCCTACCACAGGGGTGTGCAGAAACAAAGGAAAACCAAGTGGATTTAAAAATAAAAACCAAAACCACAGGGAAAGGCCACCTTCCTCCTCTCTTTCAGATGTTTTTCATGCATTATATTTTTTTTTAATCCACCATTATGATAGCAGTAACCTACATTTAAAAACCTATCACCTCTAATTGTGAGGCAGCTTTGAGAAACAAGGCAGTCAAGTCATTTTCAGGCTACACAACACTAACAACTGTTTAAAAAGAAATAAAGGAAAAGAAAATCACATTTCAGTAACTGAGCAGAGCAACATGCTGCTTGAGATTAATGGAGTGCTGGTTTCTTGTTTAATAAAAATAAATCCTATAGCACAAATAGTGGTGAGGGTTGATGCACAATTCAACACCATTCCCGTGTCAAAAAGCAACTGTGAAGAACTCACCCATGTATTTTTGTCAGCTGCAATAAGCATTCTTGCTTATTATCCACACATGCTTATGCAAAGTACTACACTTGAGCTGAAACTTTAAATACAAAAACTAGATCATGAAAAAAAACAAAAAAAAATTTCAAAGATTACTTGCTGCAGAAGTCCATGACTTTCTCAAGAACATTCAAAGAGCAAAATCTATCAGGAGATGTTAAGTGTCAAATTACCTAAAATAACCGTATTTTTACTAAAAGGAAATAACCAAAGGAAAATAAAATTATTCTGGCTATTTTCTCTTTTCTAGTGAAATAACATGCATGTTTTCAGCTTGTTCCACAGGCACAGGAGAGAGATATAAATGAAAGATGAGAGCCATAATCCACGAGAGCACACTCAGACTTCCACAGGCAGCAAAATTTAACATTGACAGATATGACAGCAACTCATCTCAGAATCTAAGCTCTGCTTTGGAATCATGGACAGGACTAAAAAGAACTCGGCTGTTGAGAGAGGCAAGGTGTAAAAATAATCTGTAAGCATTGTAAACCAAGAAGGAAAAACCACTGTAGCCTTCTCCTAGCCATTTTATTCTTTAAATTGTCACTGTTACAACAGAGTGGAGATTAAGTTTAATATTAACTCCTACAAAATCCCCACAACTATGGCTGTACAGAGCATTGCAGATCCACCCCACTACACACAGAGGGGACATCTGACCATTGGGCAACAAGTTCTTAACCTGGCTGACCCATGCTCTGCAAAAACTCTAAGGAGAACCAATGTCAGATGCAGGAGCCTCTCCAGATGGCTGGTAGCAATGGGCTGAAATGAGATCGTATGGAACATCTACTGTCCTCCATCACTTGTACCAACCTTAGCACCAAAGTATTTAAAGCCATTAAGAAGGAAATGCTGGCAAAGCTTACGAAGAGGAAAGCAGGCATGGAGATGTAGTGGCTGCTTCTAGCAAGCTGGTAAACCACAGTGCCTGAGCAGTGCTCAAGAGCCACACACCAAGCTATGGTCAAATTCTTCTTTCTTTGCTGCTTTTACTGATGGAAACAACCATCTGGTGTTGTACTGTTATGAAAGTAGTTACCCGCCTCGGCCAGTGCACATCACACTACCTGCCCTTTACTAAGGGCTAATCACTCCTTTGTTTTAAAAGGGCCCACTCTACACAAACTGGATCCAAGGGATCCTAGCTACTGGAATCCCAGTTATTTTCATGGGTACACTAAGGTGCTCCTGTGTTCAAGTGTTCAGCAGTAACAGAGGGCTCAGAGATAGGCAAATAATCTCGGGAGATCTTGGACAATGGGACGAGCATTTATGCCTGGCTTAGTGCTGCCCAGCATCATCATCAACGATAACTACAACATCATTTAATGAATGCAAAAATTGGGCTATTTATACAATAGCTACACGTCCAATACTCTATGTAGAAAGTTGCTCTTCTGTTGCCACAGCATAAACTTTTCACATTTTTCCCCAATCACATCAACAATTCCCAGTAGCCATCACAATCTTAAAATTTCTCTCTTCAATAAAAATGGGAACAAATGAGAAAATGCACAGGAGAGTCAAAACTTAATTTGGTAAATACTAAGTAGATGAATGGGCAACACTTTAGAAACTGATAAGCACTGATCTAGAGAAGGTATCTCCAGTGCTTTAGAGCATCCTAAAACAGATGCCTGTAGGTCCTAATTTGTACTTTCAGTAGGTATGTATCTATATATACACAAAATATTTTCATTTATATATACACACTTAAAACAATTTAGCTAAAATCACAGATTTTTTTCACATACTTCTTGAGATGAAGAGATTTCTTTTATCATTTTGCTGTATTTTAACGATGTATTAACCACAGAACAGCTTCCTAATAAAAGCCTTTAATTAAAGAAGATTAATTAAACATGAGATAAGCACAAATACTAAACAAACTACTTCAGAGAAATCCAGAATCTGACCTACCAAAATGACTTCATATGCAATTACACATGCTGTGAATTACTGTTAGTAGATAATTGCCTGGGCTGTCTCCTTAAAGTCAACCAATCACATATTAAAGTTAAATAGCATCAAACTAAAAAAAAAAAAAAAAGAAGTCAGGGCTGATTGGACTTGCAGTAAAGCGCGTTCATTTTTTACACATTTCAGCATTAACACATCGCTGGTTCAAAATCTTTTACCAGTGGACCTTAAACATAAAGAATAGTTAGCTTTCAACCCTCCAAATAAAATAAGACTATCTTAGATTTCTCCGTATTTCCTTCAAATTACTTCTCAAAGACTAATCTCTATCCTAGAAATACAACTAGATTTAGATACATTTCCTAGAGTATTTTAATGTGCTCTTTCTGTACATTACAGTAGAAGTAAAATGACTTGTTTTTTGTAGGAAGGCTGCTTAACTGAACCAACAAAGACAACATTTAGGTCCTGCATGTAGTAATGGAAAAATTTAATTGCTTTTGGGATCTCCAGCATTATTCTTTCAAGCAGGCAGGGTCAGACCAGCTTTGTACCCAAAACCACACATGTTATACTACACAATGTCAAAGAATAAAGTAAAGCACTATGAAAGGGGGTTTACTGGCCACATTTCAAGAGATAGCTGTATTAATTTAAGAAATTCACAGTTTCACAGCCATCAGAGGGAAGTGAAAATGCACCCAGAGAAGAGGGCCACACAATTCAGAAAGCTTTCACAAAAGGAGTGGAAGCCATAGAAACATCATAAAATGAAAAAACTTCTGGTTGATATCTTAAATGCAAGTGTGAATACTTCTGCTAAATCTATACAGACTAAGAATTCTGAGTCTCTGTGCCCTTAAAATTCAGATGTACCAAAGTTGCCAAATGCAAGCTATCTAGACTCTTGACATCAATAACAAACAAACAGACAAAAAAAAACCCAAGCAAACAAAAACACCCCCCCAAACCAACAACAACAAAAAACCCCACCCGAAAACTACAAACAAAAAAAAAACACCAAAAAAAACTAGCCAACCAAACACACACCACAAAAACAAACAAACAAACAAAAAAAAACACCCAAAAAACAACCCCAACCACCATCTATTACTTCAGTGAAAACTGTCTGGTTTTGGATATTACCTATTTTCAGGTATTTGAAAGTTCCCATCTTAGACTATATTAATGGGTTTATCTGAATACAGAGTAATTTCCTAGACTTCTAGTATGATTTCTAAACATTTCAACTACATGTCTTGCCAGAAAGGTGTGGAAATGACAGGTTTACATTTTAAAGGACTTTTTTCCCCTTAACAATAAAGGAACAGAAACCAGAACTGATATGAACTCCACAAGCAACACAAACTGAAGTTCTAATTATAGTCTCCACAGCAGACACTAGAGGTAGCCTGCCAAGACCTCTTTCATTAGTGAAATAACCTCAGACTCTTTCAAGAGGTGTAAACTATCAAGACATATGCAAGAACAGAAGGCACTTTTAAATAGGTTTAATAGACAGTTTCCTAATGTATTTATTTTTTTAATTGAAAGGCACAAATACTCTTTTCAAAAGGCTGATGTGTACCGAAGAACCTAGCTAGAGAAGAATTTAAGTCCTGGAGTGAAAATGCAATATGCTTCATAGACTTACAGAAGACTCTATACATTTGTATTTGTTGTGTGACATTTAAACCAAACTAACATTGTGACATTTAAAAGCACTTGAGATCAAACTGATCTATGGAAATTGTTGATTACTTATGAGTTCCAGAGGCAAAATTTCACTATCATCACATTGAGCATGGGCAGTGAGTAAAATGAACACAAACACAAGGTTCGTTAATAAAGTTAACGGAGGAATGTACAGGACATATTTCTTTTTCCCTGTTATCTGGTGGTACTTTTAACTGCAGTTTGAAGCAGGGTCAAATTATAGGCATGAGCCTATAGAGTCTGCAGAAATTTAAACTACTTAAATACGTTAGTTTTTCCACATTGCCTGTGATTTGAGGCCATTATTTGGTTTTTGAGCTATTTTGAAATCTTGATGACAAATACTGAGGTCACTTTATTTTTCCCTCACTGGGCACCAAATTAGCCTGCTTACCAATGTTTGAAAAAGTACCATCAAGAAACTACAGTAACTGAGATATGAGTGCTATTTTCTATTTCTTCAGAATGCAAATACTTTGAGAATTGAAAATACAGTATGCGAGGTAAAAATAAATGGACTCGGTGATCAAAATTGTGCTTTATAAGATAGGCTGATGATGATCTAATGTAAATATTGATTTAAAAGACGTAGCAATGTTTTCCTTCTATCTAGACACATCACTACTGTATCAGTCAGGAGCAGCCAATTCTTCCTATATATGTCTGTACAGCCTGTTTTCTTCAACATAAAAAATATACGCTGTATTCTTATTGACTTCTTAAGATCTGTAGTAACACCCATTACATTTGTGAGATGAGGTCCCTATATGTGCTAAGTACAGGCAATGCTAACTTGTAATTGCAGGAAAAATGTAATTGAACACAGCCTTTTGTAAGGTTCCTAAACACTCACACATGCAGATTTCTAAGCATAACAAGCATAAGGGCAATGTTTATCCATGAACACCATTTTACTGGATGGCTTCAAACAGTAGTAACAGCTATTTCCTAAAGCTTCTGTAAATTACTAAAACCCCAGGAAGTGAATTATGCTGCGCTAAACCATCACCAAAAATAATCAACCATCATCAAATGCATGTTTGAAACTGATGAAGTACCCCTCAAAATAATAAAATAATGCTTACAACAGTCTTCAAACAGCAGTGAGCTCTCAAGTCTCTACTGAATCAAAGCTACTGCTTTGCCTCAGCTATTGCTTCTACACCTACTACAGAAAGATTTTATCCTTTTTATTACAATTATTGAAATAACTCTTACCTCTCCATCTCATATTCCTTCATACCTGCTTTTACTGACTTCATTACCTGTAAGATACATATTAACACGGGACATTCATAGCAGGAAGGAATCTCATATTTATAAATTTGTAACTTACGACTGAGTATCTCTAGAGGAACCTATATTACAAAAATATCATCTGTACTTCATTTAAATTTACATCAGTAAATGCATTTTAAAACTACATTAGAAATCAAACTCATTTTAGTCTTTATAAATGCCTGCAGTCTCCAGCAATAAAACAGTTTTAATTGCCAAACTACTATATCCTAATGAAGTGCAGCTCATCAAAATACAAATGCTTAATGCTCAAAGCTCTGGTAAACTTGGCAAGTCCTTTTGTTTTACTTTTATGAAACAGTCAGTAACCTCATCAGCTACTTTTACTCAAGCTCCCTCTGGTCATCACTCAAAACTCATAGCATCTCTGCATCACTATATGGAGTACAGGATTGGCTAATTTTGTCATTAGTACCAGTAGAGCGATATTACTCCACTGGTACAGTGCTAGGTCCAACCTCAACAGCCTTGCTGAGACCATGGATTTGTCTTCGCCATGCTGCTACGTGAGCAGAACAGAATGTCGGACAAACCCATCTTGAAGGGCAATCTAGGGCATCCTTACACTGTCCTCCAATGAGCATGGAAACAATCCTTCATTTTACAAGTAGAAAGTAACCTGCTAGTTAAACTTTTCATAGCTGCACGTGCTGACGTGGGCCAGAAGAATTATCTTTTTGGTCTCCTCTGTTGCTAAACAGGAATTTGTGCATACAGGACAGATAGATTGCAAGTAGGTCACCTTCTACTGAGGCTCCTGCTCTTATCCAAAATCATACTTCATTTCTCACACATCACAAATGCACCAGTGAGTTCAAGGACAACGCAAGGTATATTACTGGGCTGTAATAGGAAGGATATTATCCTCTTATTTCTATCCAGACTTTCCATTATTTTATTACTAAGTAATTCAGGGTTGCTGGGAACATTTTCTGAGTACCATTGCTACACTAAAAGCAAAAATTATTAACAGTAAAGGATCCATTACCTCTTTATGAGCTTCACTGGAGATTTTATTGGTGTAGCGCAGAACTTCCAACTCCATGTCTGTCTTAATCACGCGGCTTAAAGAAAAGTAGGACAGATACCATGTTAGGTTGCAACTTCAAAGCTTAAGAATGCAAAATAAATTTTAAAAAACCCCAAACCTGAAAATAATATGCATCACTTAAGGTAAAATTAGATCACATACACGTCAAGAGTGAAAAGCTATTACACTATTCATGACAGCAAAGTTTTGTTGGCATCGATTCACCATTAGATAAACAATCTTGCAAAGGGAACTCACAAGCATTTCAAACATCTACCTGAATTATTTTAATACTAATGAACAAGTGGTCCAACTAACATTTTTTCCAATTCCTTCTACATTTAGGAACAAAAAAATGTATTTCTGCTTTTGTCATGGATCAAACACTACTTCACAACATTTTTAGAAGCATACTTGATATACTTTTTAAACACAATTTGAAACTAGTTTACATAATTAAATTCCCAGAGCTCCAGAATCCCAGAGTTCCTATTCAGCACAAGCCCAACTGTTACCTATTTGCAATATCTCAAAAAGATGGGGGAAAGGGGGAGTGTGAAAAAATGCTACTTCTGTTTGGTATTAAAAAATCCAAACCATGAAATTCAGAAGTCAGAGAAGCAGTAATTATAGCCGCAATATCCATCCTTTTTCTTATGCTTCTGGAGGTAAAAAAAACCAACCCAAAACAAACTTCCTAAAAAACCCCATCCTGTTCTTCATGCCTTATGAGATACTGAATTTGTGTCTGTTTATGAGCCTTGACACTCTGTTCTAAACCCATCTCAAAAATTTACCATTAAACTCTTATCTACTTCTGCTGCTTTCTACAATGTATTTCAAATGAAAGCAGCTATTTAGTGTGATATGAACAGAGAAGCAGAGATAGTTCCATGCCTTCTTTTAAAAATTACCTATTATTTCCACTGCTACACATACTGATTTCCTAGTATTTCTCACCCCCATCTCAAAGGCAACTGTGAAGTACATACATACTGTTTACAAAGAAAAAAAAAAAAATCTACATCTATTGAATTGCATGAAAATATTTAAATTTTATTTTCCAGCTCCACTCCAGAGCTTGCAGCAGTTACAAAGTACCATAACTGTTAGATTTTGAAACTGCCACCAAGACACCCCTCTTTTATTATAACATGCTCCTACTCACACTGCTGTAGAAAACTATTTAGTGTATTTCTGGTCCTGTAGTTTGCTTTAATGAGTCCAGAAACAGGTTTCTCAGACATTAGTGCCTCTGATGTGGGATAAGAACATTTCCCACAGACAGTGATTGCATCGCTATGAGGTGCAGCCACTTCCTGTCAAACACAACTTTACTGGCAAGAGTAAAGGTACCTTTGTAGAACTGCTGATACCCATCAGATTGCTCTTACAAACAGTAAAGGGGAATGGATCGGCATTCTTAGTCAATTGGAATGACAAAATAATCATATGCACATTGAGAATGAGAAGTACAATGTTTTAAAATGCATGCCAAGGTGAGAAAATTACATTGAGATGGTATAATCTGCTCACCATGGGTGAGGAAACAAACTTCTGCTTCCGCGTTTCAACCAAGACACGAAGATCAGTAGTTCAAATATATTCACGTTAGAATGAGGTAGCAAAGGCTTACAGCTTTTTATTTTTTTAATCCTGTTCTTCAGAAGACTGCATGTACTAGCAGGATAATTTAATACTTGTTTGATGTGCCCTTATATTACTTACAATATAGAGTACATATCTCTGATCTGCAGGTGGCTGAAAAATAGGTTGTTTCATAATTCAGTTGTCTAGTCTATCTATTGAGATCTGCTAGTAATACAAGTTAGGAACTGCTCAACAGCAGGGCAAATAGTATTACAACCTATTTTACCTGACTAGGTCATAAGGCTTCAGGGTCAAGGTATTTATTTTAGCTCATAACTTATCAGGTATCTTTTTGCATACACAAATTCATGCTCAGCCTCTGACAGACTTTTAATGCAATGCATCGCCTTCATTTACACAAGGTCAAGCACTGAAACGTTTTACAAAAAAATGTTTAGTCATTCTGAGACCAACAAAATCCCTACCCAACCGTTACCAGGGAAGACAGGGAGGATGTACAATTGTGCCGGGAACACGATCAGCTTCACACTCCACTAGATACCAAAAAGAAAAAAGTCACCAAGCTTCGGTGTTGTCTGCAGTGGCACTGCTGATCAAGTTCCCCTAGCATATCTGAGTAGCAGAAGGGCGTGTATTTCACCACCTTCTCACTGTTTTGATAGCATAAAAAGCAACACTCTCCCAAGGCAGGTTTAAAGCTAGTCAAGCACTGTGGTTAGCACTGCAGGGAGATCTTGCAAGTGATAAGCAGTCCACAGTTCTCATGATGTTTTCCCCTCACTTCCAAAATAAGGCTAGGAAGAAACTCTCATCTTTGTTCACAAATGTGAACTTCATATTTTACTAAAAACAGCTCTTTGACCAGTTACACACTCTGCATACATTCATTAATATTTTAATTGGAACAAATAATCTCCAGGCAATGTACAAAAATATGTACGGATTCAGCATGTAATGCAGTTCTATGATTACAGGCAAGCCTCTGCCTCTCAATGCAATTATGTTAAAATAGCAGCACAAGTCTCCTACTGTCAGGATTGATCTCCAACTTTTTTTTTTTTATTTTACTAGCGTAAAAACATTTCTTCTTCCCCACTCTCTTCTTTTACATACATTTTGTGCTCTTACTTGTACTTGCCACATGACCAGGTAGTCTTTTCATGCATGCCAGTCATTCAACAGAAGAGAGAAGCTTTAATACAACAAACAACTTAATTGCAGTCCTGAAATTAAGTTTGGGAATTTTAAGTGCCCAGATACCAAATATCATGCACAGCCTATTTTCCATTAATCAAGTGGTCAAGAGTGCGCAGAATTCGAGTCAATTATGAGGCTGAAACCTGAATAACTCAACTATGTTTTCCTTAGCCAGTGCTTTCCACACCAATGCTTCTCCATGGACATTCAACATTCCTGATCATAGAAGTATTTGTTCTCAGTTATTAGCTCAGTGTTTATCAGCTATCTTGTTTTGTTGGTTTTAGTACATGTCTGCAATCTTAATGGCTGCTTTCTGTGACGTGCGGAAAACACCTGGGTACGTCCACTCCTCCTCATCCTTCTAGAAACATCCCATTTACAGACCACCTAGTAAGTACAGATGCTGTCCACATAGAGAAATTCTGCAGTCCTGCCTTGTCTTTACCTATTTTCACCTCTGCTGTTACCTTTCCACATTTTTTAAACAAACATTTCTCTACCCTAGTTGATGTATTTATGCTCTTCTGCAAGCTTTTGCACAAAAGCTTCCTAACCAAAGTAGCAGCAAAGTCAGTAAACATAGTAATGGACACAGCAAAGGAGAAGCATTACAGTACAATTCTGAAAGACAGGTACATCAACACAAAACATGCAAGTTCGTCTTGAAACAATTCAAAAAGATGTTAAGAGGTTTACAATAAAAACAAAAACACCTCTGAAACCACAAAAAGCACATGGCCAACTCTTAGACATTAACATACGGATCACTTTACCTGATGAAACAATTACAGCTTTCCAAAGTAATGCAAGATACATAATACATGAAATCTTCCACACATAACTATCAAATCTCATTTTCATTGAGGCTATAGGAGACTAGAGTATATACAGGCATAAAACGAGGCATACGTTGCTAAATGTTTATCTTCTAGCACCACCATGATTATGGTAGACAGACATTGTTATACTGAAGTAAAAAAAGGGCATTTTGTTAAGTGATGGTGTAGAAAAATTTCCTTCTGATTATCAGGGAGATAATGTGGGTAAGCTAGGAGTTTGTTTTCTATTACATGACATTTTCTTTTCAAAACAGTGAAATCAATACTTAGCATATACATTATCAAATTTGAAATGTGAGCCCTGAAATTTAAAACCAAGGTCTTTAAATGAAACACATTCACTCAATTAAAAGCAAAATACTGAAAACACCCTCTGCAAACTGCTGAAATCCAGTCTAAGGTCAAATTATTCTGTATTTTATCCTTAAGTTTCATAGCAAGCCAGAAGATGTTGAGATCTTGAAAAAGGATGAGTAAGCAAGAGAGGCAACAGATCCTTAACAACAAATGCTTTGCCCCTTGTCAGTATTGAACCATTTTCCCTGCATTTTATTAGACTGCACACTAGTAGAGCTGCCTTTTGTAGCTCACAGTTCTCCCCAGCTGGTTCAGAAAACTCAGCCATTTCACCTCTTGCTGGCAGTTTTGACAGCATGTTAGAGGTCAGAGATTTTTCTGACAAGTATCTTGTTCAGAGCTTGCTGAATTTGAAATTGTATGCATCCATGCAAGCACACAATTCAAATGAAGGTATTTCCTACTCTAGAATATAATGCCCCCCCCCCCCCCTCCCCCAATTTGTCTTCCTAATGTCCTTAATTCTAAAAACATTATAGTTTTCCAAAGAATGTTTCTTGGGCAATAACTTGACATTATAAGGAAATTTCTACTTTAGGAAGTGCTAGTACACATCATCATTCACATATCGATTTCACCACACGCTTAAATCCTAACAATGGTCTTTAACATACTTTTGACTTAAAACAAAAGTCACCAAACTCAAGAGACCTTCTGAAAACTCAAAGACCTTTTGAAAACACTTCTGAATGCAACAAAAACGAACAGCTCTAAATGCTACCTTTTCTACTGCTTCAATGCTCCATCTATCTCAGTATAACCTCAGGCCATGGACCTCATATTTGTCTATCCCTGTGCTTCCTGAAGATTTAAACCCCCATTAATGCAAACCACACAGGAGAAAAGCTTTTCCAAGGCGCCACCTTGGTAAAGTGGATGGGACCAGAATGAAAGTTAACACGGGAGCAATCTTGTAGCCCTAATCCAAAACCTCTGCAGCTACATTTCTCATCTCTCTCCATGCAGTGCTGCTGTATCTACAGATCAAAGTTTGGAAGTTAGACCAGACCTGCTTCAGGTCCCCTTTCTCACTCCTTGCCTTTCTCTACTGACGAGGGTACAAAAAGGTAGGCCAATAAAGAGGACCATAAAAGTGACACAGTCAGGTTAAGGTCCCCCCCTCCACTCCTCAGTTTGTCACATCACTCGGAGAATCCTCGGGCTATTTGTCACGTGATAATGCAGTGTCAGAGGCTGAAAGTTCCTCATGTCCTAAGCAGCAACCCCCTCCACTGTGTCCTACACCAAACTGGTCAACTAGAACTAAGGAGCAGCCACCTCTGAAGGAAAATAAGACTTATGAAGAACTTTTAACTTCACTTAACATTTCTATTATTTCTGTAATCAATGTAGCATAGCATCAGGGATATCAGAGCATGTGTAAAAATTTCTGCAACTTGCCTAAATAAACATATTCTATAAAAAAAAAAGGAAACACACAGGTTTTGCTAAGGTCCTTCTTCACCTGTGTTTAATTTGTGTAACTGAAAAAAACCAAACATCAATACACATCAATTTCTGAGCTTGTGTTCTGTTCCCATTACTCAGGACTTTGCATCTCAAAGGCCACACCAACTCTTAAATTCAGAAATCTCTTCCATAAAATAACTTCTTTAAAGGTCTAAATTCTGTAAGGACAGAATAGGCAAGATTTAAAATCTGGTACCTTGAGCTTTCTGTGTCACAAAACACCCACATTCCCCCCTACACTCATGAGCAGGATTTGCGAGCAATGAGTCTCACTACTACACATCTTCAGGTCCATCCTTCAGTCAGTGATGCAACAATGTCTAAGCAAAGTTTTCCTGCTTCCCACTTCCTTTTAAAACTTTTTTACGTCATGCCAAGCAATGAAAAATGGCTGTAACAACAGAAATGGGACCTATTAAAAATTCTACACATTCTGAAATTGCACTGATGTTCAAAAACATTTCTAAAGTTTTCAAGCTGGCAATTAGATGTCGATGAAGACAACAGAATATTATTAGTATATATGCTGAGCCCAATCAACATTAAAGAGAATAGTATGTAGTAGCACATCATACAATAAGCTACAACACTCATATGAGGGTACACTTGCCTGTTTGTATTTTAAGATTCTGAGCTTATCCATCTTACCTAAGGATTTACTTCCTTCTTTCTAAACTAATACACTAAAAAAGCTTAGATAAAAACCTAATTCATTAGCAAAAATCCACTATGTTGTTTCTTCAGTTAATTTCCTAAATGGAAAACTAGAAAGCCCTACTTAAGGAATAATCCTGAGGACATTGTCAGCAATGCTGACCAAGAGAGAAAAACTGGTAAAATGCAGTAGCTTTTCAGGCTGCTCATATATTGTCACGCTCTCTAATTTTGTCTATTCTAGATAGACAAAAGCAGAATTTTCCTAGAATTACAAAATATAGTTATGTGACTAGCACTTTGACAAAATTAATGCTGTTAAAATAAATCCTAGAGAAGTAAAAATGCATTATTAAATATTACCTGTTCAGACAGCTTTCATCTACCTTCAATTTTCATTGCTAGACTATGAATTGTTCTTTTCCTATTCACACAAATTCACATTTACACAAATGTGACTTAACATCTAGCACATTCTATAAATGTGTATATCCAGACAATGTTTAAGAAATGTAACCTAAAACTCTTTATTTTTCAAGGCCATTACCTAGCTTTGTTTTTACTTTTGTACATTATTTCCAACCCATAAAGTGAAATCAGCTTAAAATTAAAACTTGTATAGTAAAGTAGGAGTCTTCTGCTGAAGATTCCTTCTGAAGCAATGGTACTGAATACAAGCACATTCAACAGCACTCAAAACCAAAGATTTTACACTACTTACCATTCTGCAATTTCAGGATGAAGGATTTTGTTGTTCACATTAAATCTAAAAAAAAATTAAAAAAAATTTGAAACATTTAAAAACAAATACTGAAAAACAGCCAGACACTTGTTTTTTTAAGTGTGTCTTGTCTAAGAACATAAAAAGTTGTGAAAACAAACACTGTATTGGAATTCAGTATAGATCAGAATGCACACATTCATCTTCACTGTGTATGTATTTAGCTTTTAAATACATGAGACTAAACCAGACACATAATTTTAAGAATGTGCAGAAAGCAGAGTAATGGTGTGTTCAAGACATGTTTATTAAACTGCTTTTTACAAAGATAATATGTTATCAGTTCACTGCTATGAGTGTGGGTTGGACCAGATCAACCTCCAAAGGTGCCGTCCAAATTGTTCTGTGATTTTAACTTTGCTCCTTAACAGGTTTCAATGAGAATAAACACAGTGAATTGCTAATTTCACCCTTTGTTTTATGCCTTCCCATTTTTGTATGCACAGAACATGGCACGAGATAAACAAGCCTGCTTAGAGGACTGTGAAAAGGAAAACAACCTCTCCTTGTCTTTTCCAATCTACACAAGAGGCAAAGCAAAAGCTTCCATCTCATCTTGGCCTCAAACACTTAACTATTTTTCTGTTTATTTTCTACATTAGCAATTCATGTATTCTTGGAACTTTTTTGAGGCTCCCTAAACAATAACATTACAGTAGCCAATAGAGTAAGAAGCTGAGTAATTAAGTGGAACACAAATGGATTTTCAAGCATTGTTCAAGGGTTTTTTTGCTTACAATTTAAATGCCTACGGAGTGTTCTGCATCAAAGATATTTTTGTCTGACTCAGGACTGCTGGCTCTTCAGTTAGGGTATTTAAGAGAATAAGAGCCTGCTCCAAGGCTCCCAACAGATCTTCAGAAGAATGTTATATGGTAACAATTCATTTTCCCATATTTTTGAAGGAAAAATTAAATTTATTCCAGGTTATTAACCATTCTTTATACATCAGAAGGGACCAATTGAAGCACAAATCCAATTAAAATAAATATTTGCAAGTCACTTCTAATTGTACCACAGTCTTTCTGCATCCTAAGATAGCAGAAAAAACCCCCACTATGTTTCTCTTTTTCAAAACCAAATGCTCATAATTTATAAAATCCTACCAAGGTGAAGGTTAATGGCTTTGTGTTCATTCTCCGAGATAGAAAACAACAACTTATCACAATATTCAACAAGGACAAGCTGTATATTATTCACTATTATCAGTATTAATTAGAAACCACTAGAAAAGCAACGCGATACAAAAAGCCACAAGTCACTGAACAATGCATCATTATAGAATGAAGTTGGTCACCACTTGGAAACAATAAAGTTCTGTAAAACAGAGAAAAAGGACACTTCTTCAATTTAATCACCATCATCACAACAACTATTACCCATGAACACCAATGCAAAAATAATTCTGGAGTAGAATAGACAGTTAAATTTTTACAGAAGAAAATATACAAAAGATATAGTGAAATCAATCTATAAAAACAATTAAAATCCCAAAGCCTGAGCTATTTCCCTGAAAAGCATGCCAACTGACACCACCATAGAAAACCAAGGCAGAAGAATTAAGCTGCAGCTGCAATAACAGATGCAAGGACTTTGAATAATTGTCATCAGTATGTCAGACAGAAAGCAGATCAACAAAGGCAAGTGTAAGGAGACCCTGCAGCACTGCAGAAAGCTCCAGCGCAGGCTCTATGCAAAAGACAAGCATAAACTGAGGTTATTACAAAGTAACAAAAGAAAATAAAGGGCAGGAAAGGGCTGGTACAGAAGGGAGCTGCCTTGAGACCCTGAAAATTCACTCTCTTCTCTCAAGAATCTGACACGCTCATTTTAACCACAAGCAAAACTGGATGAAACCAAAGGCAAATCAAAGAAGCCAAACATGAACCTCACAACAGAGACTGTCTCTCATCTGAGCATTAAAAAAAAATTGGGGATGAAAAATTGTATACCAGTGTAGGCTTATAATAGCTCAAATAATGCTCTGTTAAAAAAGTAATTTCAGCCCAGAAATGTACCAGCTCTTTTGCAGTCCCTGGATTGTACCTTTCCTTGCCTTAAGGACCCTTCTTGCCCTTAAAATGAAAGTTTTACTTACTGGCTGGGACCACATACTATGTGACAGCTCCTTCAAATTCTAGCTGCTGTCAACTGGGGAAGCTAATTAAACACATAGAAAGACAGTAGGATTTAAACAAGAGGGTGCTGGGGAGGGGGGGAATGGAGAAGAGACAGGAGATTATCAGCCAAACAGTAGTTTTTATCTCTCATCTGAAAGACAGACTTTCTGATATAATGTCAAGCATTAAAGAAGATCTTAGCCCTCCAGAAGATAGCATCAATTCAGATTTGGAAGAGAATCTCATCTATTGTATGTAGATTTTTCAAGATAGCAAACAATTAAAGGACTGAACTGTGTCAGCTGTTTAGCTTGTGATAGCTGTGGGTCTTGCAAGAATGGCCAAAGCGCTACCTGTTTACAACTACTAGACTTCTAAAGCTAATGACTCACTTTATGCTTCACTTCTATTACCAACAAGGCAGGTAAACAAACCACATCCTAAAAGTTACTGGTTAAATAACAAGCTCAAGAGGAAGAGCCTGTCATCACCAAAAGGAGTATACAAATAGAATTGACTTCATATAATTTGTTCACGAAGTTCTACATTAAAAACACCCTAACTTGTCCTCCCAGCAAAGTTTGTGATCCTGCCAGACAAGAATCTTACTGTTAAAAACCATGCACTGCCCTAATGTTAAGAGGATCATGTAGAGCAATCCCAATTCTACATTTTCCTGCAATTTGCAAATTGACACCACTTAGATGACGAGATATGTGGTTTTGCAGAAGAAAACAAATTGACATTTTGCTACAGTTGCAATCTGTAACATATTAATGCTCCCATTTAATCAACAGAGAACTAAGAAATAATACACTGAAAGGCATGTCCAAATTGATTTCATACTCAGTTGTCCTTTAACATGCATGACAATTTCATTAATTAAAAAAAAAAATAAATAAAAGCTACAAATGTACACTTCCTGAATAATAACACTGTATAATGAGACCCTTTTTTGTCAGTTTAATAAATACAGTTTGTGTGTATATGGTGATAAAAATCTACATCATATTCATACGCAACGTCAAAAGTTTCTCTCATCCTAAACATAGTCTTTCTCCTAATGATTGGTTTTGCTACCCAATAGGGAAGAAGCCATACAGATGATTTTCACTGTCATACTCAACTAGCACAGTTCTGAGGGAAAGAAATTCACCAAAAAGAACTAAACACTGGGTACAATTGCTTAGACTGTCCATCATTTATATCAATCAATTTGTAAAAAAAAAAAATAAACAAAGGCAAACAGTAACAATGCAGCAACCAAAGATTTATTCAAAAGCATTTTTAAGCACATGGCATATTTCTGTTTGTCCATACAGGTTCAAAATCCATTTTCTGTATGCCAAGTCACATTGTCTCAAGCATTTTTACAAGTGCTACAGAATGGCCACATGATTAGATTAAAAAAATGCTTGCACATTTTCCAGTCTGAAAAAGGGGTCTGGATTAGAAGAAAACCCACCCAAACTAGCCTTTGTTAGCAAACAGAAATACATATTTCTAGAAAATAATGCATTAGAACTACCTCAGAAATTTGCCTCCTGCATTTAAGCCACCTGAAGCCAGTCAGAGCAAGTCACTTCTGTAGGATGCACAGCAGCTGTAAACAAAGCTGACCTGGCAGCAGTTACCAGGAACTACACTCATAAAAAGTCCAGGTCTCCTGTCTCTGTCCCATACTGTTCCCTCCACAGAGCCATGGTACTGCCTACTGCTGAGCAGGGTGATTTCCCAAGCACTGCCTTCTCCATTTTTACAGATGGCAGCAACATACAAGCTCTTTCTAGTAGAATGTATTTTGCTATATAAGAGAGCCATACATAAACTAATGGAAAACATAATTCACCATTATGGACTCCATTATCAGCATAAAACCAAGTTTGATCACTGATAGCAGAACAAAAATAACTTAGAGGTGATCTTCAGGGAGAACACAGAAATAACCCATGACCACAGTAGTCATTTTGTCTCAAATGACTATTTATTACAGTATAAAAATTAATCAGATAGTTTGGGTAATTATGTTCCAGGGGAAGTTCAAAAGGTTTAAAAAGATAGGGAAGCAACATGATTAAGAAGAAAGCCTGCAAGGTGAGCAAGATTCAGCTTTTCCAGGCAATTATACATTATTTCTATTATTATCCATTGCAAAAATAAATCCCAAACTTAACCATGCACCAGGGCACAGTCAGTCTAGGAGAAAAAAGACAAATGGTAGATGGATAAACACAAAAAGGCCCTAGCAAGCAAATACATCTTGGCCAGGTAGCCAGAAAATGGAAACTTAACAAGAAGAAATATCATAGCTAAGGCATAGCCCAAAAAGTGGAGGACAGAGAGAGCCAACAAGGCACGGTCATGGGGAGCAAGTGAGGTCTGAAGGAACACATTGGTTGGTATGAACTCAGTGGTTTTAGTCCTATTAGAAGAAATCAATACATCTGAAATATGTGAATTTCTACAAAGGAAATATTTGACACAGAAGAGGTGGCTTAGTAGGAAAGCAGGAATACTGAAATTGGTTTGGCTCTGTGTTGAAAACAAATATAAAATGGAACTATTTATATACACAGTTAAAAGAATCTGAGAAGAGCAGAGTTTAAAAAGGAAGCTCACCTCCTCCTCCACACTCTCCCAATTAGCAGTGTTCACTCTCCCATGCCTAGCACTGGCATGCAGACCAAGCATGCTCTCACGAGAGACATGACAGCCCCGGAGAAGACAGAAGCAGGAGTCAGGGAGATGAAGGAAAGGCTAGAGTGACGAGTGGTTTGAGGGCATGGTAACTGTCAGAAGAAGGGAGTGAATATGCAGCATGTCCAACAAGAAAATCAATGCATGCTCTTACATACCAGGAGCATGTGAGGGGAAGACACCAAGCAGATCTGTCAAAGACAGCAAAATGAACAACTTGGTGCCTTGGGGTGAAGAGGAATGAGCACCAGGTCTCAAAGGAGAAGTATCTGCTAAACAGTTGGAAATTGCCCCTAAAGAATGGAGAAGCCTCCAGGAGAAGCCTGCTACAGCATGTTTACTGCAAACTGGGAAGGCAGCAATAAAATACCATTAATCCCTTTAAGTGTTGCAGGAGACATGCTATTAAAATCTCAAATGAAGTACTAAATGAAGTGGCTTCTTAACTTAATGCTGACTAGTAAGAGAATGTGTAACTAATTAAACTCCAGTGTTAAGTGAAATTCAGGGGAAAAAAAGGGCTTTTTCTTAGTTCAAACAGACCTTTGTACACCATTCCCTAAATAAAAATTACTGCTGGAGTTAGTAACTGTTTATATTTCACGCGGAGGTGCCTCCAATAGAGCTGGAAGTATTGTTTCACACAGATTTTAGAGTACCTAGAGATAACAGAGT
The DNA here is from genome assembly GCA_024611175.1 of Megaceryle torquata. Classification (NCBI taxonomy): domain Eukaryota; kingdom Metazoa; phylum Chordata; class Aves; order Coraciiformes; family Cerylidae; genus Megaceryle; species Megaceryle torquata. The sequence continues at coordinate 36,915 of JANIJG010009093.1, read as the reverse complement.
ATCTACTTGGTCAAAGCATCAGAACATCATACTGCAGTAACAGAAGAAAGGACAGCAAATATTCTTTAGAATGGCTTTTCTGGAACAGTTTATATATAACTTGCTGGGCAGCAAAAGATGTCTAAGTGTCTGCCACCTTGGTCTCCCATATGCCTGACAGAATCATTAAGTTTCCATTTAGGCTGTAGAGGGGAGAACATGTAATTATTGAACCAGATTCCAGACTTCAGTTCACATGACACAGAGAAAAGATGATCCCAGCAGAAAGCCATGCTCTTGGACTATACAAATGAGTGCCCAGGCTTGCAGCAAATTCTATGCATTACGATCTTCACTGCAGAATTAATGTGTTGTCAACAGAGGAAGATGGAGGAAAATACAGCGGGGTGACTGGGAGTCAAGAACCATAAAAAAATAAGGACACCTACTCAGCATCTCATTCTAAGTGGTTATTTTAAAAGGCTTTTTAATGGGGGGGTGGAAGGGGGGTGGAGGGTGTGCATTTCTTTTTTGCTATACACTTGAGCTAAAATGGAACATGATCTCATTTTAGGATAACAGAATAAACAGTTACATTCTGTTCAAAATTGAGGCCATCTTTATTTACTGTCTTTTGAAAATATGACATGCTAATGACATTTTCACCCCACTAGCAGCCCGACTTCATAAAAAGACAACATCAAGGAACACTAAAATACCACATCTAGGCAGAAAAGTGATCTTCTATTTTACACCTGTAATGCAACATCTTTTCATAAGGTTCTGCATACTAGAATTGGCAATACCTATCTTAACACTGTACAATGAAATCAGTGAGAGAAAGAAGCTACTTTTTAAAGACTTTGAGAGTGACAGAGCACTGGAACAGGCTGCCCAGAGAGACTGTAGTCTCCTTCTCTCGAGACTTTCAAAGACCCAAATGGATCTGTTCCTGTATGGCATGGCCTAGGTGTTCCTGCGTTGGACTTGATGATCTCCAGAGGTTCCTTCCAACCCCTACCATTCTATGATTCATTTTTTGAAATCTGGAAGTATTCCAATCCCAAAAGTGGAAATGCAGGTAAGGGGATGGGTCTGCTTGGTTTTAGATACTTAAAGAAAAAGAAACACTGGATGATCTCGGAATTAAAAGAGATTTCAAGAAAACCCACCACTGTATTTCAGGTCATTAGAAACATGCCAAACATTTTACTTTCAAAGAATTATCAGTACTTTTGATCTGCTATTCAACATCCTAGCATTAGGAAAAAACATCTTTTAATGTGAAATACAAAATTAATTCAACATAACCATGTAACAATTAATGTATAAAAAAAGCCTTGCCACTTACTGGCTGATTCCCTCAAACGAAGCTTCTTTGGAGACATTTCCACTATCAGTATTAACACCACGCTGGAAGGGAAAAGATTAAAAGGACCATGATTCTGAGTCAAACACAAGTATTTAAAATTTAAATAATGGGGAGAACCTGACTGCAGTAAGTCTTATGGGAAAGTTATACATGTTTCCTTGAATTACTATTAAAAAAAAAAAAAAAAAAAGCAAACCAAAAAAAACCCTGATTGCTCAAACACAGATCAATAGAAAAAATAATCCATTTTATAAGAGACCTCAGATTAGGAGGTGCTCCTAAGAAAAATGGCAAGCTTTGATTTCTAATACACTTATGTCTTGAGAGGGAGCTAGAAGACCTATATAGTAATGTAGGGCAAGAGAGTAACGCAACGGGCAAGGTTTCTTCCAAAGTAATTTCATTTTAAAATAAATTATTATGCACCACCTAGGCAACACTTCCTATTTAAATTTGCATGCCACTCCCCTACAGCTTTCCATTCAAGCAAGCAGCATAAGCAAGCATATTTTGGCTGCTACACAGCCAAAGAACACTTCTGACACGTGCCCGAGAAACCCTGTGGAGCAGCGTTACAGCTCTGTATCTGGAATGAGACCACAGGAGGAGAGGACCAAGTTTCCATTTAGACAGTGGAAAGAGAAGTGCTCTTCCCTTCTCTGTATACTTCATGGCAGTGAGAGAAGTGTGGAAGCATCACAGCTCCCTTCTCTCAGTCAAAAATTAGGTGAAAATTCCTGATTACAAGAGGATGCTCACAAAGTGACAACTACTCAAAAACTCAGTGTACAGAAATGCACAACAAGAAGCACAAGATGGTCAAGTATTCCCTTTCCCACTCATTTCTCTTAAAGAACATGAAAGAAAGCTATGGAGTCATCTTTTACACATATGTGTACGTGTACATAGAAATACACGTGGAAGAAAGACCAAAAAATATTTAGGGCCTCTGTTCTTAATGGCTAAAGAAGTTGATGTTAGACAGGCTGGTCAAGTTTTAGCAGAAAACAGATAAGGCTTTTGGCAGAGACACTACAGACTGGAAGGCAACAGGTTACAAATCTTGAGATCAGGGAGGGGCCAAAAGACTAGATGCCTCTACACACATGGCCTCAAATTTGGCAAAGATGGGGAGGAAGAGTTAGGGAATGACAGTGCAAAGATGCTGAATAAACTGATCTCTTCACTGAAGCAAATAATATGACTCACCAAAGTAAGGAGCACAGCAGGTTTCTTCAAAGCCAAGACACTGGATATCTAAAAAGATAGATTTAGATCTAAAATTTAAATTCCTGTTATTTTTTCTTTTCTTCTTCATAATCACATTGATATCAATTTCACCAACATTTGTTGAATACAAAGTAAAAATCTTTCAGATATTGTAGTATTACCTGAGACATGCAACGAGAGTCAGTAAATAACAAAATATTTAGACAGAAAAAGTGCTTAAGTAAATGGTGTCCCTTAACGACATAAATACCAACTATAATTTCAGATTAAGTCTGTTGTCAGCATTTGAAAGACAGAGGAAATATGAGCCAAAGAGCTGTAATGCCACACAGAGATAAGGAACAGGGTACTTTATCCTCAACACACCACTGCAAATAAAACACATATGAATTAATAATATTATGTTACAATGTGCTATACTTAGTAATGAATATTTACTGTTATTTGCACTGGGTCATCCCTTATTAATACTTGTATTAGGCTCCTTCAGCATCTTTCAAACACTTACAAAGTTAGAACAAAATCATTTGGTTTGTACAGAACTGGACTTGCAGAAAGGTGGGCAATGAACAGATGACATATTTCCACAAAGCACAGTTCTACCAACTTTAAATCAGCTTAATAGCACACTAATAATGTTAACAAAAGAAAGCATATGGCAGTGAGGTGTAAAAATACCAATTTCACATTTATTTATTTAGCACCATGAAAGATAAGGGTTACACACACGGGTTGGTCATTTCTTGACATAAAAGTATCCTGTAATTAAGGCCCATAGTGTGGAAAACCACACATAGTGGTGGAAAACCAATTCCCTGGCAAACCAGGCAAAAGTTATAGGAAGAACCTCTGAAAGCTGAACAGTTTTGTTGCAAACTTCACCAGTTTCTAACTTCAATACGTGTAGTCCAGGTAGAAAACAGTCTTTATATTGGGGCAATTTACTGTTCCACATGAAGAGCTCTTTATCCCATCAATGAGGTTTTCAAGCAGTAAGGAAGCAGAGAACAGAACTGCAATAAAGGCATTTGTTGATGGAAAGTGACCCAAACAACTAAGGTGACCCACAATAAATGTGATTTTTAAAAATAAAACATGCATTTTCCACTTGCAATTTTCACCCACTGACAGGTAAGCACTAGAGTGCCCACACTCTGCATGGCTCCAACTCACACATGTCAAAAAGCAACCTCTCCACAGCTTTCTCCACCCTCAGCTACTGAAATACAGGATCAAACTTCACTTCATAACTGGATTTATTATGAAAATGAAACAGAACATCCTCACAGCTGAAGAGAGCAAAATTTTTGGTCCAGTGAGTCAGAGTCAGTGCTCTGCAGGAACAGAAGTATCAGAGTCTTCTTTTTCAAGCCACTCTCCATGAAAATCACCCACAGAGCTTGGCAAGACTACTGCCCTTACCCTGCTGAGCCTTCCTACCAAAGAAAAGATAACTGGCAAGGCACATATGTATACAAGTATCTGCTCAGAAATGTGATGAGAAACCTGACTAAGCAAGCCACACTGGCATTTAAAAATATGAATATATTTTCTTATTGGAGTATTAGAATGATTCAATATAAATTAAGAGTAAGGCAGGCAGCCTTTCCTCGCAGCTCTTTGGAGGCATAAAATAAATGTGGGCTCCGAAGTCACAGCTAGGACACACAATGCTGCTGACAGCTATCTCCTCAAATCTCCAAGGCATTGCAAGGAAAAAAAAAGAAAGTTATTTAGCAACATGTTTCTGTTGGATAAAGACAGCCTTTTTTTTTTTTTTTTTTTAAATAATGTTACAAGTGCTGTATAAGAATGAAGTATGCTTTCAAGTAACTGGGGCAGGGGGGAAGGTTCCACCAAGTCAGGAGATATCCAGTAAGCAGAGGACTATAATTAAGCAAGATTTTTGCCAAGCGCTGATTTTGTATTCACAGAGGAATATTCAAAGATAGAGACAACTCACCTCGTTCACATAGTGGACTTCATCCACAGCATATTTTTTCTTGAAGAATTCAGGGGGATGAATCCTTTGGAAAACAACAAAAGAAACATTTGTGTTTAGCTTTACTATTATGTTTAGTAAGACACAGACAAAGAAATAATGTCCTGTACTATTGCACCCATAGAATCAGATGCAGAATATTTTAATAATCTTATCCATGACTACATTTCTCAAAATAAGAGATTACACAGAAAGTTGCCACAGCTACAAAAATCAGTGTGCTTTAATCCAGTCCATGTGTGATACTAGATTTCATGGTCTCCTCCTAAATTAAAGTGTTTTTTTTTTTCTCATTCACTCTACATGACCATCTTGTTAAAGATTTCTGCCATGAAATTTGTATACAACTTTCCAACTCATCAGATGTTGGAAGGATGTGGAAATAGCGAAAGACTATGCCCTGTGTTATATTCAAAGACTCAATAAAACCCTGTGGACATGAAGCAGGCTGAGGGCTATTAAGATGTGGGCTTTGCCACCTCTATTTCTCAGGACACCAGAGTTCCACTCTTCCAACCCAACAGAGTGCGCAACTTCACACGTCCATATTCCAAGCCAAATAAATTCTGCCGCCTTCTACCGATACCCAACCAGAGACTTTTTTCTAAATGCAAAAAGAGTATGAAAGATCTGTGCTGGTCTGGATCAGCGCTCCAGGGCTCCCTCACTGGCCCACATACCAGTGGCTGTACCACTGTTCATTCCTTCACTTTATGGTAGCAGTCAGTTATTTACAAGACTCTAGTCTCCAATTAGAATCTCTAACCTTTGCAAGCCATATATACAATCAGTGTAATAATAACCAGTGCAATAATCAGTGTAATTCTGAAAATGTGATCTCAAAAAAAACCAAAAAACAACACCCCACCCAGTTTACATCCTGACACGGGGTAACAAAAACAGGAGAAATGAAACACTGTTGGAATAGCCAGAGTTTGGAGGATCCTGTGCATTTTGCTTCCTGAGAGACAGGAGGAGAGCAAGAAGTGTGCACAGGACCAAACCTTCAGCTGTTTAAACACAGACTTCGAGAGCACAAGACCAGTTGGGGAAAGAATAAATTAGTCTTGAGACTGAAGATCATTTCTAACCCTTGCAGTGAGGAACAGCAGAAGTCAAAACCTCAGCACCTTTAGGGGTGCTCCATAATAAAGGCATGTGCCGTAGCTGCCCACAGTCCCACGTGGCTAGAGCTCCAATTTATATAATTTTTTACATCTTGTGAACTCGTTTTTCATTTTATATTCCTTTATGCTCCAAACAGTGCTGGGCTGAGACATGAACAACAACATGAAAACGTTTATAGGTGGTGTTCTCAAATAGTAAATCACTGATTTTTAAAAATTTATTTATCTGTGAAAGTACTTCCCTGAAGTAATGCAAAAGTATCTCACTATATACTCCCTTTCACAATGCTCCTTTTGCAGACACTTCCTATCGCTGTCAGAGACTTCAAAGTAATTATCATTTATCTTCTCACCTTGGCTAATTTCACACATAATTTAAAAAAAAAAAAAAATCACTATATCCTCTTATCTTTCTATAGCCTGTATTTTATAGCCCCTTACCTGTAAGTTGCATACTCTGTTTCTCCTATAAGTATCTCCTTTTCCACTCCTTCATTCCTCACACACTGAAGTACTTTAATATTCCAGAAACATCATGAGCAGATTTAGCACTTTCTGGTTTTGTTCTCTTTTATAGTTTCAACTAATTCATCTGGTATCAGAAGAATCCCAACTGTAAAACCCACTAATTTATGGCCAACAGTAATTTATGGTAATGCATGCTCTTTGGAGGAATACCTCAAAGAAACAGTTACAATTAGCTGCATTGTTTGAATCAAAGAACTGTTTCTTGTAAATATTTCTTAAAAGTATGCCCACAAATGTGCTGGATTTTATTAACTTCATTTAATGCAGTTTAGGTAAGAGTACATCTCACCTTCCAACACACCAATGAGAAAACTGTATTTTCACAAGCTGGTTTTTTTGGGTTTGGGGCTTTTTTTGGGGTGTGTGTGCCTTCTCTAATTGTGTGGTCTGCAGCACACTGCTGCTGCTAATTTAATTCTTTAGTTGTAATTAATATTAATCCGTTACTGATTCCATTCCAGCCACAATCCCCACAGCATGTCGTCTTATGTACACTACCACTCTTTTGAGAAACAACAGTAAATCATCATCTTTTCAGGGCTGAGGATTTTTTCCTCTACTTTAAGAGAAAGAAAACAGCAGCTTCCTACAGGTCCTCCATCCCTTCTTTCTCTCAGTTACTAAACTAGGTAATCTTCCAGATACTTTCAACTCCATCACACCCTAATGACAAGCTGTCACATTTCCCAAATGCGTACCTCCTTGCTGGTCTTGTTCCTGCCACCTCACTCAGAAGTCAGCAAGACTTTTAGTACAAAGTTGAGAGCGCAACTTCTGAGCTCCTCTCTGACACACTCAAGGTTCTGCCTCACTTCAACCACTTAGCAGCTCTGACTACATGGTAAAATAACTTCACATAAACTTCTCACGAACTACCATCCCCAACCCACCCCACGGGAGCCACAATGCTTCAGTGCTGAAGTCAACACTCCCATTTGGAAGATTTCTGAGAAATCCAACCCTATTGCAGAACCATATAGGTGGAAGGAAAAAGTGCACATTGAAGTGTACATTAAAGCAGAAAAATTCTGTGCTGTCACACAGAGAAAAGCAATATAGAAGGCAAGAAATAAAAGCTCAGAAAGGGGAGCAAAGATGATCCTCATTGAGACCTTTCCATAATCTCTACAGTCTCTTCAATTTCTTCCCCAGTTTATCTGGGATCTGTGAAAGATTATTATGCACCAACATCATAGTTACTGTAAAGAAGTACCAGTGCAGAGTTCCTTAGCAGATGCAGTGCTCAGTATTCTTTTTTATCCAATTCAAATGCAAAACAGGATAAAGTCTAGCACTGACCACTGCTGTCACAGGGAACAGTACCTTCCACAGAATGCTCACTTGCATCATGAAAATCAGAAGTTACATTCAGTTATGATAATTTCAAGTACATCCGATACATCACACAGATGAGGAGTACTTCTCCCTATCAGTGACTCTCAGAAGGTAGAGTAAGTTAATTGGTTACAATTTTTAGGTTTGGCTTTGTCTTTTGTAATGCTGCTATGGGCTGCCAATTCCAAAATTCTGATTAATCACTGCAGAGATTACATGCAAAAAACTCCACCACAAGTCATAAATTAATTAGAAGGATTACCCAAGTGGAAGATATGATCCCAGATATTACTGATTCATGTCTCTCCTTCCCTATCAAAAAACAAAACCCGACCTTTTGTAAACGGGCGTGACAGAAGCAATGGCCTAATTTTTAGGCACTGGCGAGGGAGGGGTGGTGCAGAATGTGCAAAAACTGAAACATAAATTAACAAAAAATGAACAGAATAATAGACTTAGCTTAAACTTTTCCATTTGGTGTAACTAAATTCACAGTTGTACATGACAGCATGTTTAAAAGCCAAGATGCTTCACCAAATCACAACAATAGCACCAGTGCAGATTTTGACATCAGCTTTGACAGACCACAGTATTATCACTGTCTCCACTTCAAAGTGATCCTTTAAATGCAATACTGACTCCTCTGTTTATCAGTAACATGAACAGCTCTGACAACCTATCTGTAGATACACCCCCCCAAAAAATGTATTTTTAATCGTTTATACAGTTGGACAAAATTCAAACCTCAATTTTTTTGCAGTGTTTTATTAACTATGTTGTGTCTAAACTTTAAACCCAATAAAAACTTGGTCTGATTGTCTAAAACCATTTTAAAGCTGTTGTTCATTACATTGCACAAGAATTCATAACAGCAAACCTTTAGAGATTTGTACAAATTTGACATTACCGTAAGAATTCCATTAAGCAACATTTCTTTGTATTCTAAAGGACTCTGGAGCAATAGCCTTGTAATATCAACACGATAAAAGAGTGTTCTAGCTTTCAGAACTGCATTCAGAAGAGCGGTACAAATGAGATGGATCTAAATCACAAATGCCAAAGAAAAACTGTGAACAGAATTTATAACAGCTGATAGCTATTCATGAAAGAAACACATCTAAGCCAACTGCTAATATATTTGAAACCTAATTGCTGATATAAATTCATATGTATATGTTATCATTTGCATATAAACACTCTTCTAGACAATCTTCAATATATGCAACAACTTTTTCTTAATGGTTACTTTGTATTTACATTTTTTAAAGCTTCTAGGAGAGATTTTCAGGTTTTAGTTTTTACAGTGGATCAACTCGAAAAATGAATTTCAGCGTTTCCTGAAGTAATCCAATTTAGCTTTTCTTCAGCATTTCAGTTGGAATTCCTAATTCAAGATTACTTTTTGTATTGCATAGCCTAGAATGTAAAACTATTCCCAATGGAAAAAAATATTCTTAGTGGTATGTTCATTACAAAAAAATTGATAAATTCTAGTAGGGACGAATTTCAAAACATTTTCTACAAATTCTACATTTTGTTACTAAATTATTACAGAAACACACTCAAATAGATATGTACTATACACCTCAGAAATTATCTGAGCACCTTTAGCCAAGCAAGTCAACAGGAGGACCCAAGCTTTGTGAAGTGTGGCAAGTTGACCGCATTGTCTCCTCTGAAAGCTGCACAGGATTCCTCTCTCCCCACAGCACAGATTAATCAAAAAGCTTTAGCTTTCTGCACCCTGTTACTCCAAGAAACCACATCATTTGCTGCATAAGCCAGTTCTGCACCAGTCCTCTAACGGACATTCAGTCTAAGAAAAAGTCCACTGAATTGCAAGGTACCTCTGTGGGGCTGCCTCAATTTCAGTGCTACTTCTACATAACTTACATACCTGTAAGGGATTCACAGATTATAAAAACCAGGAGACATCAGAATAAGCATATTATATATAATTTTTATTTTGATTTCTAGATGCTTTCATTTTCAGACATCATTTTCATCCACAGCTCCCAACAGTTATCAGAAAGTGGTGCTTTTACAAGCAGTAATTCAAAGAATTAATATAGCTGAAACAATAACAGAATAGGCAAGTGTTGAAGACGCTATTCATGACAAGTCTAAAGCAAAAGGGTTTCTACACAATAATGTTCAGGATACACTGCTCTCTGAAAAGGTGGTACAATTATTATTGCCTAAAATGCATGAAAACCTGTCCAAGCTCATATCACAAAATCAGAAAAGGAAGATTTTTGATGCAGTGACACAGAAAAGCTAAAACTAGCAAACTTCACAGTAAAGATTTCTGCTTACAGAGATACAACAGTATTGTTTCCTTTGTTCCACCTGAACTTTCAGAGTAACTGATAGAAAACACCACTTTATGACAAATTCACCGTGTTTTGAGCAAATAGTCTCTACTAAGCAAAGTAAATGTTGACACCAGCCTGCACGTAGTGCCTGTTCATGGCCCTGCAGCATGCACACATTTACTGCCAGCAAGTCACTGCATGAGTTACATCACATTTCTCCTCATTTACATAAGGGGAAACACATGCAGAAATTGGACAAGCAGAGTCTTCAGCAACTGAAGTTCTACACAGTCAACAACTCATTTCTCGGGCCTTGCTAGAATGAGTTTAAACCGGAGTAAAAGTTTCACTAAGACTGCGTACAAACAATAAGAACCCTGGCGAAAGTTCAAGTAGATTAATGAATACATCAGCAAAGCACATAGAGCTGAAGGAGGAAAAGGGACACAAAAGAAATGTTTTAACACTGTCAGATTCACCAATAAACTCCCTCCTCATTACAATATCGAGTTAACAGATGGCAAAGCATTAACCAAACAAGTGGGTGTTGAGAACTGCTACAAAGAACAACACAGGAGGCTTTACAAGATACCAGCAGATGTTCCTGAGTCTGTATACATATGGGTGATCACATTTTTTTTGGACAACAGGAATTGCACTACCTCAAACAAGAAGATTAAAAGACATCAAGCTAGATTTAAAACAAAACAGTACTAATGGGCTCGCTGTAATCACAGGCAGCCTCCAGCAATGTCTTGACTACCTTAACGTTACTCCCTTTCCACATTTCTCTCGATTTCTGTTAGATCCTTTGAAAGACAGAAGTACCTGCATACATGTAAACTCAGGACTCCTTGCCCCTTCTGATATAGTCCAGAGCAAAATGGATTTTGAGAAAATAACAGAATTTAAAAGAAATTGAACGAAAGATGAAGGCTCATCCTGAAGCGACTGGAAAAAATAACCTGGGTTGTAACTGAAGCCACATCTAGCAGAGGGTCAGAATAGTAGAGTCCACATGCATAATGCTGGACCCAGGATGCTGGGTCTATGATACTGGGCTTCTCAGTGCTACACACAGATTATGCAGAATAACTATGAGCAACATACAGATCACTGAACTTATGAAATCAGAAATAAAGTATTGAGGAGACTCTCATAGTTCTTTCTAATAAAAGCCAAGCTCTGAACTACCTATTTCAACTACTTCAAATACAGTCTCACTGCTCCTGCTCAGCTATTCCCAACACAGGCATTCCCCAAAGATGCAAGTTCTTTAGGCTTTCTATAAATTCTACCTCAAGAGGTAGTGCCTCAATTAGACATTTAAGAGATACTATCAAGAGCTACACAAAAAACCCCAAACCACAGAAAACTTGTAATTGGTAACCTTTCCTTTATTTCTCTCTGCAAATAAAACTCTTCCTTGGAGAGAATGGCTTTACAGTAGTACAGAAAACTGTAACAAAAGGAAATGTTTAGACACTGAAATCCCTGAAAGATTTCTTCTAGCACAAGACTGCTGACAAATACTCATTAGAAAGCTCTCTTCCCCCCCCAAAAAAAAGCACAAAAAGAATTACAATGGTTTAAGAGGGTAAATAGAATCTCTAAGTCACTACATGATAACAGTGTTGCACTGAAACACTGGTTTTAATTCATGCTTCATAATCGAGAAAGTTACATACTGAATCTGTCAATAGCAGATGTTCTGCTTTTACTTTGGAAAAATGCCTATATTGAGGGGAAAATGAGCAATATTTTATGTCCCACACATAAAAGCACTATAGCAAGCTCTTGAATGTGTACCACAGCTCCCATATGAACTCATAATAGCATGAAAGAAAGCAGTACTGATGTTTACAGCAGCATTAAGATGACCTGAACAGCTTTAGGAAGGGGATGGTAATATTCCCATCTTATAGGAAAAACTAAAGCATGAAGAAATTAAAGGAACTTGCCACAACAACTCACTGGGCACAGAGACAATGTAGAAGCTAAACAAGCGATGATCAACTATGCCACGTTGCCCCTGTAAAACAAAGAAGTATCTGGCATATCCCAGGACTTGGGTCGAGGCCACACACCCTGACACCGAGCTCCAGCAAGTGCACAGGGAAACGGTACACAGCAAGTAAAACACATTCTGCCTGCTTTTCACTCACATTTAGCTCTTAAGAAGCATTAATATTGATTATACTTTTCCCTATCCTATTTTAGAAAAACCTGGGAATATTTTATCCTCATTTTATGTTTCTCAACAGAGGCAACACTCTTGCAGAATCCTTCCTGAGCCTACAGGCACAGCACAGGTCACAGAGCATTAAAAAAAAAAAAAATCTAAAGAAAACAGTTAACATCAAGAGCTGAGAACATGGGATTTTAGAAGCGCAAGAACAGAGACACCACTGTCAGTATTTCACTTGAGAGATTTTAACTGTCGGCCTTCTCAAACCTAGGCCGCCCAGCAGCAGAGAGCTCTGCACTCAAACCAGGCAGCTGCACAGCAGAAGGCGGGGTGGAGGCGCAGAGCACTGCTGGAAAAAACCCACAGGCGCTTCTCTGGCCACAGCTTCCCTCCTACAAGCCCTTGGGAGGCAAAACACGGGGCACACCTGATCAAAAGAAAACTTGGATTGTCTGATATTTCAAAATGTTATCAGCAATTTCTATCACTGAACTCGATACTCCTCCTAGCACATTATATCAAGTATAAAATAAGAAATGCCTGGTGGGGGTTATCAACATTCCCTGTCATACCACAGGAATGAGATGTGTGTAGGCAAGACTTAACTTTCTCATGCTGTGGTTTGAAGCCGCGTTAGGATATTACAAAGCTCTGGTGCAGCACTGCCAAGGAGATTTACTTAATGCTGTATTTATCAATATACCAGAATAAAAAAGAGGAGAGGAAAAAGAAGTATTTTAACATTTACTAAATCACCAACTTGTGCAAGTTAAAGCTGTTTCCTGGTAGAGACTGCCCATCAATAGACTGATGTAAAGTACTATTATTGTTTAAAACATTTGCAGGAAGACATACAAGAGAACTTAAGCAGCTAGAAAGTTTTACAAAAATCATTACTGAAATAGAAGTCATAGAAACAATACACATTCACGCTGCATCAGCAAGGCTTGTGGACAATTAGAACACTGAGACAATGACTAAACTGACCATTTGAGAAGTCAGAGCATTCAAGCAGCACTGTTTAGAGAAAAACAATCATCAGTAAAGTGGCAAGGGCAATCCAGACACTAATTATTCCATAAAAGTAATTTTTATCCACGGAAACTACGGCAATAAATGAATGGGAGACAAGAAATAGAAATCACTGTACTATGAAGAGAATCAGAATCATAGAAATAAGCAGCATGGGGAATTGCACAAGCAAGTCTTGTCAGTCAAAACCAACCAGCTTTATTTGAAAGGATCAGATGAAGGGTAAAGCAGCAGATGTACTATCTGAGTAATAGTAAAATATTTGATAAAAATCTCTCTCGTGACTTACTCTCCCAAATCAACTCAAATTGGCTTGGACAGGAACACTGTGTGAACTGAAACTGAATGACTCGTCATACTAAAAAGTGAAAAGCCTAAAGCAGAAAATAAAAATTAAAAAAATAGATAAAAAGATGAGCTTTTCTAGGGCTGGGAAACCCTCCAACAGCCACACTGAAAACTGCTGTATCAACCTAGACTCATGTTCTCAGAAGTTCAAGTGATAAACAGCAATGGATTGCAAGTCTTCATTAGTAGGATACTGCAAAGACCGAAATTAGTTCTGATGCTCTTCACAAAGAGAAGCACAACTGAATAACTGAGTATCTTCATAGGATCCACAGATGGCACTTGCAGATGTTAACAAACTTTGCAGATAAACAGCAATTGGCAGTTGGTAAAAAACAATAATGAGATGACCTAAAGTGATTAAAACCTTTTTTTTTTTTTTTTTTTTTTTAATAGCAAAATAAATATTCATTAGGTAGGGACAAAGGACAAATGGCAAGAAGATATCAAACTGATAGACATGAAAAAAACAAAACACTAAACATATTGCATTTTACAGAAAAATTACAAGAAAAAATACCAGGGGGTGATATGGCAGACCAGTTCAAAAGGTAAAACCAAAGACCCTTCTTGAGTTTACTATCTGAATATACACCTCCAGAGTGTGCTACAGAGAAGAGGACCTGTATGCACCACATCAATAAAACTCACGTATAAAATGTCCTTCATTCCTGCAAAATCTACATCCAGAGCAGCAATTACAGTGATTTAGAGTTTGCTCCCTACAGCACCCATGTACATGTCACTACTTTTCCAAAGAACTGTCTCCAATTTCAGCTTGTATTGAATGGGCTACTACAGATCTTGCCTTCTTGTAGCCAAGTCTAGGCCTAATTAATGAACCGGACTCAGTCACCATGCTATAGGCAGATAAACACACCATGCTGTACACAGTTTAATACTCACAATTATTCAAAATACAAATGCCACAAAATTTCAATGATCCTCATTAAGAAAAAGAGATCAAGAAAGCAATTTCTTAGCTTCTAGTTTTCATGGGGGGGGAGGTGTGTGTAAATGCTGAAACTGCCTGAAAGACTCCTTTTTTTTTAAAAAAAAGCATTATAGGGAAAACAAAACAAAACTAATAAACCCACCACATTCTTCTGCACTTTCTTCCAAAGGCAGTAAAACTTCACAGCTTTGCTGAAGTCAGTCAAGTTTAATCACCAAAACCAAAGGTTGATTTTGGTTGTAAATTGGAAAACGATGACAGTGTTTTAGAAAAAGCTATCTCATTAGGTCACTGAGAAATGATTAACATTTGCAAAGCATTTCATTGTGCTTTATTACAGCTCCAAAGTGCCACACCAAGGTTCAACTTTGCAAATACAGATAGCTTCCAATCAAATTCTTGGAAAAAAACATTACTTACACTGGATGCAATGCTAGATTAATGTTGTTACACTTACCAATCAGCCATCAGGGTTTCACAGAAAACACAGGAAATGGGACATAAATATTGCTCTGTCCCATTTCATTTGTATTTCTAAAGTTAGAGCATGAAAGCGTTAAATATTTTTGTTTTCCATTAAAAACACACTTTACATGGCAAGGCAATTAAGTTATTTTGGCATCCTCTCCACATAAAGCAGCTGCTGTACAGTATGTTTTACTTTATAAAATATCTTTAATCAGCACACTGACTAGTTCTGTCATTTATAATTAAGGAGCTAAATGGCAGGTGCAGCATTAATTAGTGAAATTGAAGTCTCTGTGCAAGACGTGCAGCCATACCAACTTAATGCTTCCCAGGAATAGAAATGATTGCTAAAAGCTCTGCACCACAAACGTCACTCAGTAAGACCATACTGAGAAACAGGGCCATTTACAACACAGTTACACTTCTGAAGCCTTTACAATCTTATATTACCAGATTCATTCCTTATAGTCTTCCTCTGAAAGTAAGAAGAGAAAAATACTTCAGGAGCACAAAAGCCTACCCACTAAGCCATCCTGTGAGAGTCTTTGGTTCTGCCTAACAAACAACAGGAGGTGCAGGGGGCAGAGATACAGATGAGAGATAAGCAAAGCAGCTCTCTGAGCTGGAAAAATTTTCCCAGCCAACAACTAAGAAATGGGCTAGCCCAACATTTGGAGAAATGCCCACACTCAAAATTTTAAAATAGAGCAACTGTTGTTGCAATCCCTTCCCAAAGGCCCAAAGTAGGACCAGCAGTTAGTCCTACAATTACTCTCCTAACAATCCTGTGATTGCCACCTTAAGAGGTTGTGGGTTTTTTGGAGAACAGCCACAGTCTCATGAGTGAAATTAAATCTCTCCTCCCTTTTAAAACTGCAGAGGTTATTTTGGCTTGGATTTCTGAAAGATAGACTTACAGCTATTCACAATTCTTTAGAGCACACACATTCAGCAAGAAGTCCTACAAGAAGAGTAACACCTCCAAGTATGTGGTAGTCACACTGAACAGAGGTTCTACATAGTGCTGGGTCTTTGGAAGATCACAGCCTAGCATGGTGCATTCATCATCTCCACATTCACCTGTTCTACGGAGTCCCCAAGCACCACCTCAGCATGCAAAACTGTTCATAAAAACAAGTATAGTTGGTAAAACTAAAATAATTATAAATGAGACCATGAACACTGTAAACTAATAGTCTGCTCCTCTCCAAGCAAATGCTCTCAGACACTTCATTCTTCTTGACCAAACTACGACTGCAATTTGAAAGAAACCAAGAAGCCCCACTTTTGCATTACTTGAAGGCAAAAAGGTTAACCTTTGTGACTGCCATATTACCTAAGCTACATTTTGAAAACAATTCAAATACATGTCCTTCAGAAGCGAACGTACAACAATACATCAAACAATACATTTACTAATGCTGTAGTAGTAAAGAGCTGCCTACATTAATTTTAAAAGAATCTATGCATTTCTGCCTAACCTCACATGGATTCACACATCTGTCTTAAATAGAAAGCAATATAAACACCTGGCAAAGCAACTGCAGCCTGTGCTATGAACTAGAAGGCCAGCTGTAGACCTCTGTAAAATACCAACCTTGCAAATATCATACAGGGCATTGCATTGACTTGTGCTTTGTTGATGCTAAATGAATGTTTTTTCAGTGGGTGGATAGTGCCTGCCACACACACAGAAACAAGCACTTCCCAAGGCAAACTATAGCAGATAAACAGCAGTGTATGGAAAGCAAACTTATCTGTGGGGTTTTTTTTAGTGCTAATTTTGACTTAAAATTGAGTCTTCTGGGAAGGAACACAATCCCTAGCTGTGTGAAATGCCCCCTGCCAACCAACTTATGAAGCAGATCTGCTACTGACTCACAAATGAGTTATTCATCCATCCCCTTTCTGACAGTCAGAAAAAGTACGTGACCACGGCTGACAGAAAACAAAGATTCAAACAGGGATTCAGGAAGGATAAGGAGGAGAATTTCGAAAACAAGGATGCTGTGATAAAGACAACAGTTAGACTTGGCAAGAAAATGTAATGACAATAAACCGCTTTTAACCAGACTTGTAGTTCTGTAAATGAACCAAAAACGAGTGTCACACAAACAAATCTAAAAGGTCACCATTTATAAGCACCACAATATTTTGTTTAAAAATGCAAAATGCAGTGGAATTTAAGTAATATTTTTAAGCCTTTTCATTTTAGGCACAATCAATGTAGGTATAAAACAGCTGATTTGAACTAGCAGAAGAGACTTAGGGGGAGGAAAAAGCTTTGTCTATAAATGGGAACAAGCACCACTAGGGAATAGACCTTAGAGAACACATATGGAGGGGTTAAACAGAACTGACCCTCCCAGACAGATGCAGGTCTCAGATTAAATATTTCAGACAGCAGTATTCAGACATTTTTATGCTATCACAAATAATTTCAGTTCCCAGGCAGGTCTAAGACAGTGATATTCATATAAACTCTCTGTGAAGACAGCAGCCATGCCCTACCATATGGTCTGGCACAGTTCAACATATGGGATTGGTTGTGATTGTTTTCCTTTTCCCCAAATTAGCATTAAAATATAAGTGATAGCTTCAATTAGAAGTGAAGCAACCTGAGCTCAGAACACTGAATTAAAAGTAATCCAATGTTGTGGGACAATGAGTCAATGAAGAAATTTACAGTTTGTCAGATAGTATAAATATAATTATTACTGAGAAAAGAACACATAAATAAATCAATTCCTCCACTATTGTAGCACTAAGCGATATTTACTACTGATGTGGATAGAGAGATGTTTGTGGCATAGCCACTGAACAGAATTAAAATTGCATTCCCCAGTCTATTGGTTCATAGCAAGAAGAGTATCAGCAGCTAAACTAGCTTTACTAGTTAACTTGTTTATTCTTAACACAAGACTTCTGCTCTTTTTTTTATGGTTCAGCTTCCTTTTATGGACACCATGAGATCCAGAGTTTCCAATTCTAAAGGTATTCTCTATTAACAGTGATGGATCATTTGATATCATACGATCATTACCAATTGAACACGTTTTGTATCACTGTATATACACAGCACCACAATTGACACCAAATGATTTGGTGGAATCTGATTAAAATGAGATAGCATTCCAGCTCTGCAGACAGTTACATTATATAAAGTATCAGATATGTAGGAACACAGTTAAAAGACACATCTTACTTTCCCATCCAAACTGCATAGCTTTCAGGGAGTTGAGGAACAAAAAGCATGGATCTTCCAGTATCAACATCTACTGCTCCAAAGCAGCCTGCTTCAGTTACTCCAAAAGTCCAGTGAAAGTAAGATTCCTAGGTTAAGACAAAATATATTCTTAAAAGAAATCCCTCACTTCTACCACCTCAAAATACACACTACAGTACATACTAATTCCTACTACCACATTTCTGAAAGCAGTCACTCTTGGGGAAGTGGTTTAAGTCTAAATCTTTTCAGACTGATTAGTTTTAGGTTAAAATAATACAAATACCTCTGTTGGCAACTGAAAAGGATGAGAGATTAATAGGCTACCATAAGAAATAAGCAGGTCAACTCAGCACAACATACACCACACAGTAAAATACATTCTTCCAATCTAAAATTAGGGATTGGAATAACAAGAAGAAAATCATGCCATGTGAGACAAGGCAAAAGCAGAGTGCAGATTCATTGGGCTGTGATGGCTGGAGGATGTTGGGTCTTCATCACTCAAAGAGGAAGCTGCATTAGAAACAGTTTTTATCTAAGAGTTATTTTAAGAACAAGCAAGCGAACAACAAAATACCTAACAATACAGACATGAATTTTGGCAAGGACAGACATATGCTCTGATACCATGCAAGGTGCATCTCCTCTAAAAACAGACCAATAGCTATAATAAGATATGTGCTATCTAGATTAGAATTTACTGGTTTCTTTACAACACGTAACAGCTCACCTATATTCACAAAACAAAGTACCAGGGCGGCCACGCAAAGTATGGGATACACACAATCAGGATTCTGTTACACAAGCTTCCCCAAAGACTAAGAGTGCATTCAGCATGATATTATTAAGCCCTATTTGTGACAGAACATATGAGTACTTAAGGAACTGTCTAATTTCAGAAGACATACTGTAAATTCTAAGATACATCCTGCTTTGTGGAATATACTATTTATAAAAACTTGAAATATGTTTTTCTATTAATTAATTCAGTTTAGGTCCACTGTAACAAGTTTCACTACAGAAAGAAGGTCACAGACAAGACTGAAAAAAACCTAAGAAATATTTCATTGCTCTCTTTAATATCACGTTAAACACTGATAGGCAGTAGGGCCTTCAACAGGTTTAGGCCCTTTAAACTAGGTAATGAGCCTGCATACTAAAGCACTGAAAGAGAGAGTAACTTGAAGGTGAAGGAGCACTGTTATAAAGAAGCCCATTTATTTAAGCAAAGTAAGGCAATGAGCTCTTGAGAGATAAAGGGAAAATAATTTAAAATAGTTTCAAAATTCATGCAGTTGAAGAGCATTTCTTTATTTGATTTGCAGTTTTGATTCAGGTCTTACCTGTCGAAACAAGATACCAGTATCAGTACAGTATCTCTGGGTTTCTTCTCCACCCTGCAGCAGAACAATTGAATTCTTCTGGACATCCTTATTCCGTCTCAGGCGATCACACAGTCGTCTTCTATTCAAGGTAAAGAGTGCTACAGGCACTTTCAAGGTCTCATTCCCCAGCCAAAAGGAGGGTCTGGAAAGATTTGACAATTAATGGAAGACAAAGACAGTAGTAAGCATGATTCAGATGCGTTGTGTTTGTTATTTTAGAACAGAAATTGCAATTTAGTTTAATTATACAAACAAGATGCTCATCACTCCAGGGGAGGAGGTGCTGTATACAAGTGTCATGCTTGGGTGACAATTGAAACATTGTTCACATGAGTATTAAAGGAAAAAGACGGCAAGAGACAGGGCTGGCTGCAGTTGTGGCCTGCAGCACATCACTTGTTACATTCCTTTAGGTAAAGCAACACAAAAAGTAGATGCAGAAAGCTGCAATGGTCTAGGTCAGTTGATGAAATGCAGAATAGGAGAGAAGAAAATTAGTTCTGAGTTACTGAAAACCAAAGTGGAAGGCTACATTAAGTCTGACACTTTTCAGCAAGTCCTTCTAGGAAATGTTCAGTAGCTGAAATGGGGACTGGAAAGAAAAGATGATGGATAGCAGATGCAGGACAACAGTATCTGCAAAGTCCTTTCCTATGTACATAGGTTTCTTCTATGCATGCAGGAAGCTTCAGCGAGTGACTGAACTCACACTCATGGCCACAGAAGCATGTCCCAGACACCAGTGACCTCCTGCTGCACATCATCACTTGTTCCTAAGGCAGCACAAATGTGCTGATACAGCCCAGAAAGTTTCTGATTTACTCAACAGAGTTGCAACTGTGAGAATATGGTTCAAAAGTAGATAGGTTGTTCTTAAAATAAACTGGTTACTAAGTAATTTAAAGTGTTTAAAGTACTACAAGAATATATTGCTGATTCACTCACATTTGCTATGGGTCCCTAACTGCGCTTTTTGGAGCTTTACCAGTAGAAGCACAGTAGTTTGTTGTAGGATCTTTTTTATTTTAAAAGAGATGAGAAGAATCTAAGAGCATTCCCCTTTTATGCCTAATAAAGCAAAGCTGTGTTTTGAAGCTTCAGTATTACAAATGAATACTATTTTATCAAAAATATCCTGTGATTTAAGTCCAGTTTGGCACTCCATCTCAGCTTCTCTCATCTTACTGAAGACTGAATGGCTGGCCATTTTCTATCAGATATGCTTCAAGAGATGACAGAAAGGTGCAGCTAAATTGCTACTATGTTAAGATGATGAAAAACTAACCACCAAGGGACTTAACCTTAGAGAAGCAGAGCTCCCTATCTTAATTATTATATAGTTTTCATAAGCAATCTGAAAGGTAACCTTTGATTTATAGCTGCATAAAGTAACCTCCTGAAAGACTTTATCAGCATCAGAAATGTAAACCCTATCATTTCTTACTGCAGACACAGCATAAAAGAGCTAATAAAATATTTTATTTTACTTGTTTATAACTACTCAGTATAACAGCGTACGTAATTTTAGAAGGTGGACCGTTTTTGGTAATCCAATTTGCAAACTAGCTGCGTAGGAGTTCAGCTGATGGTGCAAAAAAAACTCAGATGCATTTATTTTTATTACTTTTCCCCCACACTTGACAACCCAGCACCATGGCACATGATCACTGCAGGCACTGCATACTATCCACTGCAGAACATCAACGCAGTGTGGAAGCACAGCATAAGATTTCATTTTGGGGTGCCCATGCCTGTATAAAGAATGAAGCAAGCTCATGTAATCCTAGCAAGAGCTACTGGAAGTTTTAAATCGGATATTGAACCTTGAACTAAATATGGGCAAGGCTTTTTGGTGGAAAGCTGTGGCTCAGCAACTCAGCAGTATGCAAGAGGTTGTTATCCAAGCAAGATCACGCCCTGCAGTGACTCCATGCAAGAGCCTGGAAATCACAGGCTCACCTTACTGCACATAGAAAATGCTATGCAAGCTTTTGCAAATAAGGATTAGACAGTGTCAGAAATGGCTACTTGCAGGACCGGGACAGGGCAAGTGAAGCTCAGCTTCCTCATTTTCTGTAGTCTGGCAGTAGAATTCAGCCATCACTCAGTGTGGTAAAGGCCTTCAACAGCAACTGACAGTTCCCTGCTCACTGCCGCACACAATCTTTATGATCACTTTGGCCCAAGCCCACCCAAGAGCTCTTTTGTTTTATTATACTGGAAGTGAAATGTAGCTAGGAACAGTAAACTACATCTGCTTATTTAAAGGATATGTTCCTTTTACCTGGTACTGTTGATTTTCAATGCTTGTTTTAGAAGTTTTGCATTTTCACAGAGCTTACATTTTGTTACTGTATGATCCATGGGTTTGTTTTGATGCAACCATCAGAACATACTGGTAGCCAAAAATCCTATTCTTTTTCTGTTTTTCTCAACATTTTTCAGTTAACCTTTTGTACTTCTGTTTTTTCAGAAGAAAATTCACAGACTGATGCTTCTGTGCTGAAGTCACACAGACAGGATCCAGGTTTCAATGAAGGTAAGAAATCACTGAAACTACTTTTCAATAAGTTATCATTTGTTTGTTGACTGGGCCTTATTTAGTTGTTTTGAGCAAGTCACCAAGGTCATCTTGCAGTCTAGACAATTTTTAATACTGCTTCCACATCAAATATGTGAAATGCAATAGGTCTACACCAACAGCACTGCAAGCAACTCAGCAACACAAGGGACACAGTAAAAGCAGCTACCACCATTTAAAGTGCAAATGGATGCTTTCTTCATGGTGAACTCAGTGCTCCTTGGGAAAAAGCTCAACAACTTTAAATCCCAGCCCTGTTGGATGCCCCAGCGACCTCATCCGCAGCGGGGCCGGGCAGCAGCATCCCCACACAGGGAACCCACGGTCAGCACCGGGGCAAACCAGGGGCTGAAGAGGACCTCAGAGAGGATCAACCTTCTCCCAAAGACAAAAGAGCCAGAGCCCTGTCCCAACTTAACCTCCTTCTGGAAGCCATTAAAAGTTTCCCCCTCATTTTGATATATTTTCAATGGCATCTTAAAGCACTGGAAGAAATGGATGAATTTTGCTATAAAGCGTGGGAGAGAGATACCCTGTGCTATGCAATCCACAGCCGCCGTTAAGCACCATTTCCCAACCCCAGTGCAACTCAGAGTGTAACCGACGGCTCAGGAGGAGGCACTGCCCGGCCGAGCCGCCGGGCAGGGTGCCTGGGGGACCCTCCACAGACCTCCCGCTGGCCCACGCAAAAGTTGCTGTCGCTTCGGGGAGCCGCTGCCGCGGAGAGCCCTGCTTCCCCCATGGGCTGCACGGCCACAGCCGGGCCCGGGCCGCCCCAGGGCTACCGCCGCACTCCGGCACTCCCGACCCACCCGGCGAGACGCCGTCGAACTCGCAGAACCAGGCAGCCACCGCTGCAGGCCCCGCGAGGGGCGCCAGGAGGACGCGCAGCCTCGCCAGGGGCCAGGGTACAGGGCCCCGGGGCGCGGGCACCGCCCGCAAAGCCGCGGCCAAAGCGATGCTTACCCCGCCGCCGCGGCCATGTTGCCTCGCCGGAGTCCGCCGATCATGTGACGGCGGGGTCGGGCCGGGCCTCAGCTGCACCGCCTCAGCGCGGAGAGCCCGGGGCGGGGCGAGGGGAACGGCTCCGGCCGGGCCGGTGAGGGCGGGGGCGGCTGCGGCCGTCCCTGCTGGGCCATCCCCACAGTGCAGGTTCCCTCTGCGGGCGAGCGCGGGCCTGGGCCTGGCAGCGGAAAGGCCCCGACGAGGGCCGGGACTTCGGCTCCTTGTCACCTGAGGGGCGGTAGCCACTGGGAACGCTTTGCAGCTGCGTCGCGAGCTTGTAACCAGCACCTCGTGTCGGCTTCTAGTACAAGAAACAATTGGAACCCTCGAAGCTAAAAGTTGTGTAATGGAAACCCAGCCTTTTATAAGGATTGTCTCTCTTACAACAGCACTCCCCTAAATAAACGGTTACTCAAAAAATCCCTTTAATGTGCTGTGCTGCTTACTACCCCTGTAAGAGATGCTTTCTGCTTGCGTTTTGAAACAGTGTTTTAAAAGCAGCCTGCAGGCATGGTTGTGTACCCAACTCACTCCACTGAGCTGAATTTTGCTCCTATTCACACAGATTTCTTTAGAACTTGAGTTGACTTGTTCTTGCCTCAAAATACAAGCTACCTGAAGAAACCAACAATTCATAGGCCAGGGTTCACAGGGTAGTAGAATAAAGTACCTAGAAGCATGAAACACCGAATAAAGACCGAGAGGCAAGCGGTGACCTGAACACGTCATTTCACCCCTGTATGCCCCAATAAAGTAGTGATAAATACTGCTCTGAGCTGGCAGCTCGGCGTAGGTACCGCTTGCCCTCCCCTCCTGTAAGTAAAACACAAGTCCTCAATCTGCTGCTCCTAAGCAATGCCACTTCTGGCACTGATCTCAAAAGAAAGTACTGTGATAATGCAGTGTTTGGCTAATGCACCTGGAGGGTCTGCTCCCACCATTAGTTGCTTAGGAAAGAGAAAGGAAAGAATGCAGGGCAGTGAGAAGAGGGGGCAGAAGGAGGATCATAAAATACATGGAGCTTGAAGTTGGTGTTTGTTATAACAAATCAGCGCATTGTTGTTAAGAAAGGTGCATGATTAAAATCCCTTTTTGGTTGGCCAAATTGTCCACTGGCAGCTGGGAGAAAACTGCAAGTGCTCACGCACAGTGGGCTCTGAAGTGGGGAGTGAAAAGCTGCAGGACAATCACAGGGAACGTGATTTCAGAAAGTCTGGAGAGGAGTGTGTAAATTAAGAGAATTAGAAAAGCCAACTAGTCATCCTCTAAGGTGTTTATGTTTTTATGCCCAAGGGTGACAGACCTTTACTACAAAATATATAAAGAAAGAATTGGAAGCATCTTTCACGGATTGAACATTTCACAAGGAAGAATTCTTTTTTTTGGCTCCAGATTAATGAATAAAGCCCTATTTTAGACAGTATCATTAAGCTGTTGAATTTCAAGGAACTTCATTCAGTTTATGCAGACTAAAAGAGTTTTTAAATGTAAACTGGAGCAAAATCTTTTACCACTCTCAGTCCCCTAGTGGTGCTCCCTGCTGCTTAGTCCGCAGCAGAATTAGTGGAAGGAGGCAGGGAAGCTCACTTTTCCTTTCCTCCTCCTGTCAGGAATAGAGAGAAAGGACAAAAGCCTTCAAGGCACTCTTCCAAATGCTGTCATTAGTGGCTTCAGGCTTTCACCCTTCCCAGCTCCCCTTTGCCTACCTGTACACCTGCCTTCCTTAGAGAAAACGTCTCCAGCATTGTAATATCTGCTCTCTAAAATGGATGTTCTGGGTGTCTTTGTCCTGTTTACTTTAATTTCATTTCTCTCCTTGGTCATTTTACCCACCTTCCAAAAACAATCACTGAGATTTAAAAGTTACCTGCATTCTATTGAATCTCAGCCAAAAATAAGACTATTTCTTAGGAAAAAAAATCCAAACCAAATATATTTTATTTTGTTTGTTACCTAAAATATCCTGTTCTGCCATATCAGATTTTGAAAGAATTAAACTTCCGCACTCTGCATAAATTAAACTCATTTGCAAGTTGAAACAGTTGAAACACCAGCCACAGGAATGATACTGTCAGCCAGACTGGGAGCAAGACCAGCTTTATTGCACACATAGATAATTCTCTCAGCACTGCACTTTACTCTGCAACTGAGATAATGTAGGGGTAGACATGAATATGAGAGACTAGTTTAGAGCATTTTGCTCTAAAACAAGGTTTGACTGACCATTACAGTCACTTATCTCCCAGTTGGACCTCTCTCCATCATCAAGAACATCCTCTCTCAAGTAAAAGGCCTGATTTTGCGCTTTTGACATCAAAATCCCCACTGTGGCAGCCTGGGTCTACAAGAGATGCAACACCGCAGCATGTGATGGGATTCTCAGTCAAAAATCTGGATTAAGTCTGCTGTGCAATCACACCAGAAGCACAGTAAGGGCTCTCAAGTCTGTAACCATTATTCAAAGACTGAGTAGAACAATGTGCTTCTTCAATAGAGAAAATTCAAATCTGCAGAATGAGACAAAGCAAAACAAAAAAGCCCTTGAACACAAGCATCCCCTGGCCTGTTGTGTCCTTGCACTGGGGAGGGGGGAGTAACTCCAGTCTTGCTCTGAATCCAGCCAGTGTCTTTCTGAATTACATCCAGCTGCAGACAGTCCCTGAGGGGCCCTAGGAAGATTTCCTTTCCCTCATCTCTGAGACTCAGCTGCATAGCTCCACTCAGCTCCTATGCAGTTTGTACTACTGCTCCTCTTAGGACCTTTTGTCTGTCTCTCGCCAGGCTATGTACTCATTAGCCAAAAGTAACTAAATTGCTTAAGAAGCTCTTTTTATTCTTATTATGAAGATTTAAAACAACTCACATTTTCTCACAGACACATTCATTCACTTGGCAGAAGAGACTTTGGAAATATTAACAGAAAGTTACTCTAACAACTGGTCACTTTACATCTAGACAGGAAACCAGCATTAATAGACCGCTACCACTACTTTCCTATTGCTGTCAATCCCTCTATATTTTAAGTGTTTATAATGCTGTCCAGGTGGAATTTTGAGTTCAGCACCATGATGTTCATTTTATTATATGAAAATGACATAACTGCTGCGAACACCAGTCAAGGTATTTCCCCTCTGGTTTTATGGTACAACAGATGAAAATCCAAAGTTAGCAGGGGCAGATGCAGTCCAAATACAAACTGGAGGAAAAGGAAGGAGGCTGCAGCTGTGATGGCAGCATGTGCTAGGGGAGCATCACCCCTTCCCTTCTGACCTCTAGCCCAGGCTGGGTTTCAAAAGAAGAGCTAAATATTCTCTGACTGCTGCACAGTGCTTGAGCTTCTCTCCTGATTTGGGAAAATACAGTTGGTGAGAGACCCATTCATCTGACCCCACCCATGCCATGAGGGATCACAGAGCCACACCGAGAACATGGTACCACAGTGTTGGAGAATGGCTAGAAGACAAGGGCCTTGTACCTTTAAGGGAGATGCTTTCTCATGCATGTTGTTAAGCTCTCCCTTAAAGGTACAAGGCCCTTGTCTCCTAGCCATTCTCCAACACCACAGTAAGAAATATTCAGTTGTGAGAGTCATGACATGAATTAGAGAACAGGGACTAATGCTGCATGACTAAGGTTCTCCTTAATAAGCCCTTACCTGGGTATATGATTTCACTACAAGTTTCATCTGATTTCCTAAATATCTAAAAAGCTTCCATATTAAATGTGGCATCACAAAAACAAAAATCACAGAAAATGCTGATTTATCAGCACAGGAATTTTCAACTTGATCTGTTTTTCTGCTGATTATTCCCTCACATTTTTGGAAGCTACAACATTGCTGGCTGACATGCTCTGAGACCTTCATTAGGATGGGAGAGCACTGGCTGGGCAAAGAATAATAGAGTTTGTAGATAACTAAGTCAAAGTATTTCATACACTGTAGAATCAGCTGTTAGTTCAAAGTAATGATACATTTCCTATGTTAAAATGTGTTGCTAACTTTTTTTTTTATCAAATTACTATACATAGATCCTTAGTATTTCATTACTAAAAGATACATGTGCTGCCTTTGTTTCATACAATAGCCCAAGTCTTTAACCTGGAATTAAGATTACAAGGTCCCTTCAAAGTAACAGATTGAACAAAAGCATCTGCCTTTCACATTTTCATCATGAAACAATTTTGAGTAAATTTTCCCTCGAGCACTAAATGTATACTGCTGTATTGATCTTTTGGATCTTGAAATGAACGTGTGATATTCCCAAAGCATGCTTGAACTAAATTATTATAAAAGACAAGAAAGGTAAAGCATTACATGTCCTTATTACTCTCCCCATTGACTTTCACTTCAGCATAAGAAAATCTAGTATAGTCAAAATATGCCCATCAAAGATCAGACAGTCTAAGGTGGCTTCTCCAGCTATTGATTTGTCTTCACAAAATTCTGTAAATTTTTTGTGTGTGTGATATTTTTGTTTTTGTGTTGTTTTGTTTGTTTGGGGTTTTTTTGCAATTCCTTAGTGTTGTCATTGTTTCATTTAAATCAATCTGCCCATCTGTATTTATAAAGTGCTGCCATGGGAGCTATTATCTTGTAAAAATGTATTAAACCAGCACTATCAAAACTGCTTGGAGGTTTGGTTTGTTAGGCTTTTTCAAGAATTAGTGGCCAATGTGATGATCTCTGCAATGCTTCTCTAGTATCTCTGTCAGCTTGCAAGAATCAATTTTTTATATTGCAACATATTGTTGCTTCAATAAAAGACTTCTCAATCATTTTTCAGTCCATTTGCTCAGACACTGTTTCTTTTACTAACCCACAGCCACGAAGGCACAGTTCACACCTATCTGCACGTTCTTTGCACAGTGCCCAGCACTGCGACACCTTTTTGGGGTTTCTAAGAATTTTATGCCCTTGTGCTACATTAAAAATGTGCTGTGTGATGTGAGTGTATCAGCAAATCACCAGGTATAAGAGATAAGCCAGTATCCCATGTTTTCTTTTTTCTAACTGTTACTAGTTAGTATGATAGAAGGACATTTTTGTTTATTCTCCGTAAGCTTTACAGAAAACACTGTAATCAAATTTTACAATGTGGGGTTTAGAACACAAATGTAGTATCACTGCAGCCATTACCCCGACAGCATTACCAGTATTACTGTAGACACACCTGAGAAAAAAATTCCTTCGCATCACTCCTAACTTATTTCCTCAGCATCTCTCATTTTCAAACACACAGCCTTCTACAAAGAGGAGAGACACCCTGGTGAAATTTTGAAGGGCAAACCCCTTGATGCTTTGCACCATCTTCTAGAGCAGAAGTGTGGGAAGAAGCTGATGAAGTTCCTGTACCATGTGACAGAAAATTTCATCTAGCCTGCACGTGTGAACATACAACCAGTTGTACAATGGGGAAGCATCTCTTCTCATGCAAGTTCCCCATGGTACCCCAAGTTTACCTGAGCCCTTGCGATATATTGTACAGTTATAATACAGAACATGTTTACAGAGCTTAATTTTTCTTTCATTACTGTCTGCATAATATACTGTCTACCCAGTGCATAACAAATCCCCGAACAAGCTTATAATATGCTTAAGTAAATATTTTCTCAAAAGATTAATGCCTTCAGGTTTTTTCAGATTACAATTCATATTTTCCATACCAATTTAAAGTCATATTTCCTACTTTTGAGGTAAGAAAACCCTCTTTAATTATTCACTTTATATGGAAAGTATTTCCCACTCTTAGATCTTGCATTAAAATTTTAAGCCACTGATTTATCAAGATCTGCATTTTGGTGATGATGAAGAAATTGCTTTCTCTTACACAAAGGTACTAGAGTTATCTGAAGGGAGTCCCTTCAGGCTATTCACGAGCAACATTTCCTTTTTCTGCTTGAAACAGTCCTACCCTCCTTGCCAGGAAAGAAAGACAGACCTGCTCCTTCTGATACTGCCCTCTAATGATAGAAATCACCACTTCTTCAGTTTTTCCTTTCTTACACTGTTGTGTGGCAACAGCTGGTCTAAGAGGGCCGAGTGACAGTGAGGTTGCCATGGAGCCATGTCTGCCACTGCTGTGAACTCAGTGGTGCAGCCATTCCTGGCCAAAAGTCATCAGTGTTCCTGCCCCAAAGTGACTCCCAGGGTTAGTCCTCAGCGCCAACTGCAGAAGATGAGATACACAACTCCCTATTCATACAAACCACCCATCTAATCTCCTTTGCATCCGACTGGAAATTTAACCCAGCTGGCTCCTGGCTTCAATTTAAAACCAAAGGATAAACAACTGGCCATTAGATTATCTCATCACAGCTTATGTCCTGTGACTGCAGCAGTGTTTCAGTTTGGGCAGACCACTTCAACTACCCAGTGTCCAAAGCCCACTCCTGTGAGCAAGCTCTAACCTGGGAGCTCAGGAAGGAACAGAGGGGCCTGCGCAATAAGTTAGAGGACAGAGAAGATAAAAATCAACAGCTTATGAATCAGGGAATTTAATTATCTTTTGAACTGTAAAAAATGGCTATTTTACACAACTGGTCTCTCCCCGAAAAGACAAAATACAACCTTTCTCCTAGGCAGTGGCAACAGTGCTAAAAGTACAAAGTGCACTAAGGATGTTACATGCCTCTTTGCCTTTTAATGAATCAACTGAGTAATATTTATTTTTAAAATGGCTCATACCTACAGGCATTTTTCAAAGACTGATAAGTGATAAGTGAGACTCAGTTTACTGCAGGCAGTCAGCCCTTGTTTCCAGAGCACATACCTGTCCGCCCTGTGCACAGCTGCCTCATGCTGGCAGCCTCCTTGCAGAAGTTATGCTGGACGCAGATATCTGAAGTGACTTGGATGCATACATGAAAATTAGGCTCAATTCAAGATTCAACTTGTGCAACAAAAATAACATCCACAATTACCATCCTCTGCTGCCTAGCCTCCTAATTCAAATATCATTGTCTGGTTTTAACTTCGCAGTGACGAACATAGACATGATTTCTAAGAAATGGTTATTTGCTGACTCAAAAACTCTATTTTGCTAAACTACCCTTCAGTTCTGTACACGTTTAAACTACTATGAGGACAGCTTCACTTGGTTTCCATCAGCATTAGCAGTGTTAATGTAATTGGTGCTAAGGAGATTCAGAAAGGAAGCTCAAAGAACACATATGGTTTAATTGTGTGTGTGCAGTATTTCCAAGCATCCTGTGTTTCAGGGGGCATCTCTCTGCATCCTTGAAAATAAAAAGGCTCGTACAATGTGGTGCTACAGCTGTGCCATTTTTCCCCCCTTAAGCCCTGTCTTTGTTTGTATGCAGGGACTCTGTTTGAACCGCTGCCTTGTGTCCTTGCTTTGTATGCTACCAGGAGAGGCAATTGTTTTGTTTTCATTTTCAGAGATGTGGCAACTTTTTTACCACTATTACCGTTGACAGCAACAACTCTTCTAGTGTGGGCTGGCATCATATGATGGCCAGAGATAAAGAATTCAGCTTCAGAAAATAACATGGATTCTTATGGAGTTCCAGAACTGGGGAGATGCCAAGCAGCAGCAAAGTGCAGGCTTCACCCTGGGATGCTGTAAGGTGTAGCAGGCAGCCTGTTCTTACTCAGCCCCAGCTTTCTTCTCAGTGAAAATATTTAGGGATTTATATTGAACATCAAGAGGTATAAAGCAGGTATAAACTAGAAGAGTTCCAGTATTAAACATGACAGAGCAGTGCTCATTTAGGATTTTGTTGTGTGTTGTCTTACTTCCTACCAATGGGATGTTTTAACTGTGCAGCACAGCACCCCTTTTGTGATACCACCCTTCCCCTACTGCACTGTATGGAGCAGGGGCAGAAAAGCAGTAATGTTTGCTGCTTCCCCAAGAGAGAAAAGAGGTAATTTTCACTTATTTCCAAAGATGTAAACAACAGAGAAATGTTTTCAGCCTTGGGCTTCTTTCTGAAATCACATCTCAGGGCATTTTGGTGCCATCCACCAGCCCATCAGCAGCTTGTGGCTGTGCACAGTTCCCTCGCTGTGTGAGTTTTTCCCAGTTTCACTTTTCTGCATTAAGTACTGGAAAGCAAATCTCTGAGTCACACCGCAAAGCAGGCCCGATGACAGCCTGACTAATGGTGCTTTGACAACATCCAATAGATTTTACAGAGATTAAGGTCTCGTCAGAAATTTGTCAGCAGTAGTTTAGGAAATACTTACTGAAGATTTGCAGAGTTAACAACTCTGTGGGTGTTTGCTGTTTGGCTATGTACATAAACAAACAGCTGGCACAGCTGGAATAAAATCAGCAAAGTTGTTACTAATTTAGACTCTTCAGGCATGTCTCTGCTGCAGGCACAGAAATGACTGTGCTGGAGTATACTGGTACCCCAGCTATTTTTAAACTCCCTAGCCTGGTACTGCAGAAAGCCAGCTACAGCAGCACAAAGCTCATCATGGATTCATTTACCCGGGTTTTTGGCTCAAATATTAGTGCCAACAGGATTAGCAAAACCCTCTTAAAGAAAAGGGATACAAAGGACTTGATTCAGCAACAGTCTGATTCAAAGAGAAAACTCAGAGTTGCTCACACTAGAGCTGTGACAGGCTTCACAGATGAAGACAGAAGCTGAAATTTGCTGTAGTGGACAACAGGGAGGCAGGGAGACAGTAAATGAGTGGCTGCTGTGGGGAAGGGTCTGTCCTTCACTGTGAATCCTTTATGTCACTGCAAATGGAAAATGTCACATGGAAAAGAAGGAGACTCCTAATAATAAAAAGTCACTGGGGTAATGTGCAGTAGAAGAGGAGGGACTGTGTCTAGACTTGTTTATCTGCAAAGAGCTTTATGTGCTGCGAGAGCTCTGACTTACTGCTTCTGGATGACTTTTCTAACTTCAGTGTCAAAGTTCAGGGACCTCAGCGCTAGCTGGCAGAACTGTCCCTCTGTTTGTAATAATTTCTTATCAACAATGACT
Source organism: Megaceryle torquata (assembly GCA_024611175.1). Taxonomy (NCBI): domain Eukaryota; kingdom Metazoa; phylum Chordata; class Aves; order Coraciiformes; family Cerylidae; genus Megaceryle; species Megaceryle torquata. Next base: position 4,869 of record JANIJG010009093.1, on the reverse strand, counting down.
TGTTTTATGCATGTCACTCTTGCTTGTTAGGACCTGGCCAGACAAGCAGGACAGGCAATTGCTCAGGACAGTCAAATGCTCACTGTGTGGTAACTTAGGGCTAAGAGGAAGGACATAGTACCACTTACCTAATAACCTATTGACCTATCCCAAATCTTAGATTTATTCTTCCTGATACCTTGAGAGTCTTCTTGAAAGCTTAAGATTAAAAAATGCAATAAACAGAAATGTAAAATATAAACCAAAACATCCAGTAAACTTCAAACCTCCACCACGAGCCACAGTGCTTGCTGAGATTGCAATCTGTCGGAACAGGACTAGCAGAGAAAAGCAGCTGCTTGCAAAAGACTGCCTTCTTGCTCAGACTATTTAGGGCCATGGCTAAGGCCTGGATCAGGGCTAGGTCCTCAGAAAATGAAAGTGAAGATTAAAGAGCTGTACATTAAGAAGCCTCCTAAAGCTATTCCAGCCAAGCCCAAAGGGAATGACAGTAGAAAATGTATCCAGCTATTAACTGGAGAGAAGCACAGTCCCTCCAGTGCACTGAGTGAAGAATGTCATTGCTATGGCACAGTGCGAGGCTGCTAGGCTCTAATGAGACAGGCTGACTAACGGGGGAAGGATATGGGAGATGTTCAGCAGGAACAGGCCTCGACCTTGGAACTGAGCCCAAATTCTGTAGCGGAGAGTAATAATGAGACAGGCGAGATAAAAGGAGACAGCTATAACAAAGAGGTGAAAGAGATAGGTAAAGAGGTGAAAGAGATAGGTAAAGACGCACAAGCACTTACCAAGTACTTCGATCCTCAGTCCTTTGCTTTAGGCTTGACCTCATGTTCTGACTGTCTCTCTCTCCCATCGTCTTTGTAAGCCTGAGCCCCATGAGCAGGGACATCCTGTAGCTGAGCTGGAGCAGCAGGCTGTGTACCCTACGCCTGCTGGATACACTCACAGCCATTATGCATGGGTAATTTTTATTACCCAGGGGCATTTCTCTTTTACATATCCCTAGCTACAATTTTACTGAAATCATTTTCTTTTTTATTGGCCTCTTACATTGTTAGAGTGCCCATGATTTCCCCAAGGTTAGATGATGAATGACAACACATCATACAAAGACAAAATAAAGGCATTTGCCAACTATAAAATGCATTTTTTTTCATTTGATATTTTTCCTTTTCTTGTGAAACAATGATAAGCAACCTTGATGGGATGAACAGTACAAACAAGCTCTCTTCTGAATCCAGGATCACACAAGATTCAGTAAAAGTACTAGATTTCTACTAACATGCTGGACCTTCAGGAAATGGATTAAACATTTTAAAGAAATTCAAATACAATCAGCTGGATTCGATCCTGAAATTAGTTGTGTCTGGGCAGCCAGCTGGGTCCTTGACAGGTTCCAATGACTTCAGTAAAATCTGTGGTAAAATAGAGACACATAATCTTTAATCTCTACACTATCAAACACAGGCTCAACTCCTCAGCATTTTAGGGTTCTTCTTTTTCCCCTTTGTTTTCCCCAGACCTCTCCCTCAGACCAGGCAGCACAAACACCCTGCCAGTCACCCACAAGCAGGCAGCATGCCCCTTTCCCTCCCACCCCACCTTCTCCTTGTGAGCATCTGATAGCAGCAATAGCTCCTGGCCAACCCCATGCAGGAGGCAGCTTTTGTACAAACAGTATTTTCTGTTCAAACAGGCATGCCCAGCTGCTGCCAGGGAAGAGAACATGAATATTATCGCTTTTCTGTCTGAAGCTATGTGATCTTAGCCAAGCTTCAACCTGACCAATAGGTCTTTCCTTAAAAAGCCTTGGAAGAGGTAGCAAGCAATGTGCAAGTGTCCACAGGCAGGTACCTGGCATGACAGTGCTGCTTGTACCTGCAGGTGAAAGGGGCTCAGGGATGTTCCACAGAAAGACAGCATCGATCCAAACGTGTGAACAGACGCTTCCTCTCAAACACATGCAGACTGTACAGGCAGCAGTGACTTCGCCTTAAAAAAAGAAACTCAAATTCAGATTAGAAAAATAAAGTAAAAGAGAGATCACAGAATAATTGTGGTTGGAAAGGACCTTGTAGATCACCAAGTCCAACCATACCTACAAGAATAAAGAACACCTAAATACTTGACCACTCAGAGGAAACAAATATAAACAAAAAACCACACATACAAAAACCCCTAAAAACCAAACCAAAACAAAACAAAGTAAACAACCAACCAAACAAAAACCCAAAACCCAAAAACAAACCAACCACACAACACCGAAAACCAACACACAAGTCCCCTCATGCCTACCCCTAGAGCATGTCATGAAGCACCATGTCAACTCCTTTCTTAAATACCTCCAGGGATGGTGACTCAACCACCTCCCTGGGCAGGCAGATGATCAATACTATTCTTGTATGTTAAACTTCCCAAAAATCCAATGATGAAAAAATTTGGAAGTGAACACAACACTGTTAGGCTCACTGGCCTGAAGGTGAATCTTTTGGTTGCAGAATGGTAGGATGAAGGAACACCAAGCGCCCCAAACACTATAAAACTACAGAAATACATCAAATACTATACATCTACCCATGCATACCTATCCATCTACCTATCTCCACAACACTGGAGGGAGACCAGATAGCCCATTTTATCTTGCTTTCTTCAGTCCTAGCTTGTTGCCCAAGCAGATATGCTGAGGATGATGAGCTGCCATCTCCATTACTTCTGTTCCTCTTTTTCAAGACCTGATCCAAAACTCAGTGAGATTTACTGAAAGACTCCACCTGACCCAAGGCTTTGTTTGATCCTTGTACCCTAATTGCTTCTCTTACCAGGACAGAAAAAGAGATTCTATTGTTAAAAAAAAAAAAAACAAAAACTGGAAGAGGAGAAAACCAGCAGAATAGAATTTCAAAGCATCATATGGAACTAACAGAGTTTTAAAGAGAACACATAAATAACATGTAACCCAAAAAGGGCACAGAAACAAGTTATGCACCTGAACTTGTGAACTCAATCTTTCCACTGTACAATCATATATAGAAATGACATGACTGATGGACTTGAAAGCTACATTTCAAATATTGCAGATGAGATTAGAGGAAAACATCCAAACTATTTTTAATACAATGGAGGTGTTAGGCTGATTATACTCTTGGATTAACAGATGGTAATTGCAGATACAAAAAGACTTTTAAGTCTTCAAGCAAAGAACCTGCAGAAGAAATAGCTATTATTTGGGAAGGCACTGGAGCAATCTACCTCACAGAACAGTTAAGAGTGTAATATTGTTAAGGTTTTCAGCCAATGTACATATGAAATGAAAAATAGAGAATCAGATTGCTTAAAGAATAATGGAGAGATAAAAGGACCAACAGTTTTATTGTGTGAGGCACTGGTTAGATGCCACAGAGACTTCCATCACTGAAATGAAAAGATGTTTTCACTATTCCAGTAGCAAGCAGAAAAAGAGTGCTGTAATTAAGGGTGTGCTCAGACATGCAGTATCAAACCTCTGCTGTCACTTGAAAGAGCCAACAGCCAATCAGGCTGTTCCACACAGGGAGTTGAGGCGAAGGTGTAGACTCCCCATGTACAACCAGCTCAAAGGGCACATGCAGCCAGCCCCTACAGCTCACTTGCCCAGCAGTGGTAACTCAGGTATTTGCACCCATCTTGTGAGTAGAGGATTCATGACTATTCATCTTGCAGTATTCATGCTCTTCATGAAGACCATGTGTGCTATCAGGTTAGCACAAAATGTAAAGCAATATATACAAATACTGTGTAACTCCTTTGGTAAGTTTTTTTGACAAGTTGAAAATGGGAATCCCCAATGTTTCAGCATTAGGTGGCAAGTAAAAAGGATCCAAATGTAGTAACTATAAAATCTCATGAATGATCTAATGTTTTGTGCTCGAAGCAGGCTTGTATATCCAAAGTTCTGCCAATCATATATAAATTGCTGACAAAACTATGGAAATCAGAAGTGAAGGTTTAAAAATGTAAAGTTTTTCCTGAGTGATCATAATATTGGTAAACAGATGGGCTGGGTGATACAAATACACAAGCCTCCCCATACCAGGTGCAAGATTTCTGTTCTTGCCTACATGTACATAACCATGGTTGACTCTCATCCATGTTCCTTTGATTAAAACTTCAATATTGGTCATAGCATGATCCAGCACTACTGTGACAGACCTTTGCTGTGAAAGCTTAAAGAAAGACAGTGTTGGATCGTTTCTCAAAGCCCCCAAGAAACAGATGCCACTCACCAGATATTTTTAGTCTACAGAATAGTGAATAGTATACTTTTGGTTACATACAGCAATGATGAAGAAGTATTAAATCCTGATCTGTCACAAAAGAGTTACCCCTGGCATTTGGGGGGGGGGGGGGGGGAGGAAAGTTTGTTGGGTGGGAACGGTTTCCATTAAAGTGAGGAAGCGGCGG
>JANIJG010009091.1:27356-44420 GCA_024611175.1 Megaceryle torquata | reverse complement strand
GGAGCAACGGGCTCTACAAACAAGGCGCAGCTATGGCTTAAATGCCTCAAAACTCACGGCATCTTTAGGTGCTTTGCAGCTTTATACAAATGCCTACTTTGCATTTGACACCAGACATCTGGTCCCTAGAATAAGAAGGGTAGTGACTGGAGCCACCACAGCTACCTATACAAACGCCGCTGCTCTGCTCAGCCCAGACACTCAGCTCCAGGAGTTAAATGCTCTGCTCAGAGGTTCCTGTCAGACACTCAGATCAGATTCACTGCTTAGATGACCCCATGGGAAGCCCTTGAGGAGCTGATGGAATTATTTCTAAGGGACTGAGGAAGGAAGACCAGAGGCAGGAGACAAAGCTGCTGGAGTTTCTCCACTGTATGGCCAGCTCCCAATGGGGCCATGCTTAAAGCTCATCAGAGGGATGGAAATCCTTTTCATCTGGATAGCCATGGCTAGGCCAAGGGAGTGCCTTCTTGAGGAGCCCTGCAGTGCTCATCATCCTTATCCCCTGAGGAGCCAGGGGCATCAGCCATAAGAAATGGGATGTAGAGATGTTGTTAGGGGTCCCAGGTTTTTGGAGCATTCCCTGGTGTCCTGCCAGGCAGAGGAAAGATTCTTACCCCCAAGGTTGATCAGGCCACCTTTGGCCACTCTGGGAGGCCCCAGAGGTGGCTCCGGGTTAAGGAAGAACAGGGCTTGGGCACCTTCTGGGAGGCATGACCAGCCTGTAGGAGCAGGGGTGAGCTCTTCCTCATATGCTCAGTGAATAGCCAATTGCCAGTGCAGGGGTCAGGAAGGATTTTCCTCCTAGGGCAGATTGATTGGTGCTGGGGTCCAAGGATTTTTTGCCTTCCTCTGCAGAATTGAGCATGACCACTTGTCAGAGGAGAGCTGCTCTGCTCTCTTTTGGCTGGGTTATTGCCACACACCATGAAGATGGCCTCTTGTGTCCTGCAGCTGAGGGAGGAGTCTTTTTTTCCCCTCAGAGTGGACTAGAAAGTGTCCCTGGGTTTACTTTTTGCCTGCCACTGCGGCACCGAGAGCAGCCCCTTGCTAGGCCTCCTTTGGGACACTTTGGCCAGGTGTCTGCTGCTCTGGCTTCATGAAGGAGTCCCTTTTGCCCCACATCTGGGGGAAGGAAGTTTTCCAAACTTCGAGGACAGGGAATCTTTCTGGACTCCCTGGGGGATGCTTGCTCTCCTCTGTAACATTGAGTCACACGCTCTTGTCAAGGCTTCTCTGGGCCCTTGCAGCTCAGTTCTTGCCCACTGCTCTTGCACCTCCAGGGCTGAGTCTGAGCTTCTGATCTGATAGTCTGAGCTGAGCTGGCTTTGAGAGTATGAGCTGAGTGTCTGAGCACAGCTCAGTGTCTGACCTGAGACTCTGAGCATCTGTGCTGAACTGAGCACCTGAGCTGAGTGTGAGCTGAGCTGCAAGTCTGAGAGTCTGAGAACATGGTCTGAGCTGAGCTGGGAGTTGGAGCTGCTGAACATCTGAACTGAGAATCTGTGCTGAACTGAGAGCCTGAGCTGAATGCTGTGCATCTGAGATTTTGAGGTGGACTGAGCTGAGCTGTGTCTGAACTTCAGCGCTGAGGAGCCGAGTTTCTGAGCTGAGCTGGCATCTGAGCTTCTGATGTGAGTGGAGTGTGAGCTACTGAGCTGAGCAATTCAGCTTCTGAGCAGCTGAGCTGAGAGTCTGACCTGAGCTTCTGAGATGACCTGAGTGTCTGAGCTGCTGAACATCTGAGTTGAGCATCTGAGCTGAGACAGCTGAGCTGAGTGTAGTGTCAGAGCTGAGTTGAGACTCTTAGAGTCCAAGTTGAGCGTCTGAGCACAGCTGCACTGAGAGTCTGATCTGAGTTGAGACTGAGAGGCTGAGAGTCTAACAGTTGGACAGTCTGAGCATCTGAGCTGAAAGGTTGAGCTGAGCTAAGCTGAGCTGAGCTGAGCTGTAAGTCTGAGACTCTGATCTGAGCTAAGCATCTCAGCTGAGGTCAGTCTGAGACAAGGGTCTGAGCACAGCTCAGTATCTGAGCTGAACATCCCAGCTGAGCACCCAAGCTGCTGATCTGAGAGATGGAGCTGAGCTGAGAGTTTCAAGACAGCTGAGTGTCTGAGCTTCTTCGGTGAGCTGAACATCTGAGCTACCTAATGTGAGCAGTGCCCTTGAGCTCAACATCTTCAGAGCTTCTGAGATGAGAGTCAGAACTGAGCTGAGAGTCTGACCTGAGCATCTGAGTATCTGAGATCAGCATCTGAGCTGAGCATCTGCACTGAACTAAGTCTCAGAGTCTGTGCTGAGCTGAGATGAACTGAAAAGCTGTGCTGAGCTGTGAGTCTGAGACACTAAGCTGAGCATCTGAGCACATCTCAGTGTCAGAGCTGGGCGTTGGAGTTGAGCACCCAAGCTTCTGAGCTGAGAGTCAGAGCTGATCTGATCTTCTCAGATGGTCTGATCTGAGCTTCTGAGATGAGCTGAATGTCTGAGTTTCTGATTGAGTTGCATAATGTCTGAGCTACTTGAGTTTCTGAGCTGACAAGCTGGCCTGAGCATCTGCAATGAGTTGTGCTGTGTCTGAGTTAAGAACCTGAGCTCAGCTTCTGAGCTGTGAGCCTGAGGGTCTAAGCTAAGCAGCTGAGCTGAACTGAGCTGATTGAGCTTAGCTGAGTGTCTGAGCTGAGCAGCTGAGCTGAGGTGTCTGAGTTCAGATGAGAGTCTGAGCTGAGCATATGACCTGAAAATATGAGCTGGGTTTCTGATCTAAGGACCCAAGATGGGCTTCTGAACTGAGTGTCTGTGCGACTGAAGTGAGGTGAGTGTCACACCTCAGAGTTGACTGAGCTCTCATGCTCTACCTCTAAAGGTCATATAGGACCTTACTCTTACTGCAGTTTATAGGTCCCTTCTAACCCAGAAAAATATCCTCAACTGCAGTCCTTTAGAGGCCCCCAACAGCATGACCTTTCTAACCCTGGATTGCAGTAAGAGTAAGGTCCTAGATGACAACTAGATTTTTCTGGGTCAGATTTTTAAAATTCTGGATATTTTTCTGCATCATGCAATTGGCGACCTGTAAAAGGTCATCTAGTCCCCTGATTACTGCAGTTGAGGATACTTTTCTGGGTTGGAAGGGACCTCTAAAGGTCAGGACTAGGTGGACATTTTTCTAAAGGTCAGGACTAGATGGATTTTTTTTCTGGGTTGGAAGGGACCTCTAAAGGTGAGGACTAGATGATCATTCTTCTGGGTCCTTTAGTCCCTGCTTACTGCATTTGAGGATATATTTTGTTTTTTTGCTCTTCTCCCTGCTCCCCCCATGCACCCCCAAAAGGTCCCCTAGTGCATCTGGTCCCGGTGCTGTAGTAAGCATTCACTGCTCTTGGATATTTTTCAATTTCCTCTTCCTCCCTTTCTTATTCTGTGCTCCCTCTCACCCCCCTTAGCACAGAATCCTTTCTGACTCCATACTATTTTACCTTGCAGCTTTCAGAACAGTTGTCTCCAGTAAGCTCAAAGCTTTTGCAGGATGGAGATGTGCTGCTTCAAGAGTATTTGACTGGGGAATCTTGAAGGTGAATGTAAAAGATACTGATTTTGACTTAGTGTCACACTGATGAGAACTGCGTGCTGGTTTTGGAGTTTATAGGACCCTGAAGCAGCTGACATCACATTTAAAGCGCTCATAAGACAGACCCGCGTCCTGCCCCTCCTGTGGTCAGGTGACCTGTTTGCCGGGAGGGTTGGGGGGTGTTGTCCCGGCTGCCCCTGCCGGCGGCGCGGCCCAGCCCAGCCCAGCCCAGCAGGGGGCGATGCGCTCCCGCAGCGTGAGCCGCTGGCGGCGGGCGAGGAGGACCGGGAAGCCGGCTGCTCTCGTGTTGGATGCGTGGACGCTTTTATAAACGGTTTCACGTCACATTCTATGTGGCATACTTTTGTCTTAGCATCCTGCTTTTTCCCTTTCTACGTCACTTTGAAAAAGGGAATCCCTTTTCTTTGAGGAGGAGATTGTGCCCAGGTTGATCATGTTTTTCTCGCAGCAGGGAATGCTAAATGTGAATCTATCCACCTGCCTGCAGGTGGAGAACTGGAGAGTAAGTTAAGGTCTGACAGAGAGTACGTCATGGGAGAGGGCACAGACAGCAATGCAATTTCTGATCTAATACAGGAATTTCTGGAAGTCAAAATTTTCGATCTGGAATCAAGTCCCTGTTCCATCATAAGACTAGCCACTTTTTTTCTGCTAGATTAGAGGTGATTTTGTTCACCTTGTTCACCATGTGAAAGTTAAGAGCACTGTGTTGGCTGACCTTATTTTATGGAATGGCACCCTGGTGAAAATAAACTCTCAGCATCTCTGAAAAGGAATTGTACTAAAGCCTTTTTAAATAGCCTTTCTGACAGATCTACATTAATTGCAAAAGGGTGAGTTAAAAATCTCTTTTCTAAGGCTCTAGCACTTAACACTGTTTAGACATACAGATAAGGATCTTCAAAGGATTTGTGAATGACCCTGACAGATGTGTTCTGTCCATCAAGAGGGCAAAAAGTTCTGGAGGGATGGATGTAAAATCTGTGACATGGAAGTGAAACCCTACAAAGTGAAGCATTGTGCTATGGTGTTTGCTGACTTGCAGTACCACTTGGTTGTTCACATATTCCAGATATTGTGAGATCTCTTGGTAGACCTTATCAAGGTCCCTATTACGGCCTTCTGTTAAGCTTCAATGGGATATTATCTCTTAGTAGACCTTATCAAGGTCCCTATTACAGCCCTCTGTTCACCTTCAAGGTCCCTATTATGGCCTTCTGTTCAGCTTTGTTTATAATCATCATGCTCTGCACATAGGATGATAATCCTATAGTAGTTTGTTCATAGAGCTGTTCTTAGTAAAATCAGAGCCATGATAAGGATCTTACAAGGATGATACAATTCCTATTGGCAATACTGGCTATTGTGTCTCAGGACTAGCTACAGGTAAATACTGTCACTAAAATTACTACCAATAATGAGTGGTAGTAGGTCCCAGTGGCATCACATCAACTCACCTGGATTATTGTCAGGAGAAATATTTATTTAGTCCTGGTAAGTGATTGTTTCCATCTTTCTAAGCATATGAAGCTGACCATCAGTTGCTTCAGATCTCAACCTCTTGTTGAGGTAGGTAGACAAAGTTGCAGTACTCAATAGTGAGTGGGAGGGAGTGTGTTGGAGAAGGCTGGTTCCAAAATGTTGCTTGTGAAATACACAATGTCACTAAAAAAAAAAAAAAAAAAAAAAAAAAAGTTATAAGAAAAAATGGCATTCTGTGTACCAAATATTGTCACAGTGCCATTTTTTGTGATATTTTTTGAGTAATTTTGACATTTGGTGAGAATCCTGTTGCTAATAGTGAAACTAGCCAGGATATTTTAAATTTTCCCAGCTTTTTTTACTATCCAGTATGAATTTATGTCCACCTAGGACAGTTAGGACAATCACTAGAGTTTTATGAATACTGATGATAGGAGGCAGCAGAAAGAGTAGCCCAGGAAAGTGCTTAACCTGAGTCTGATGAAATTGAACTCTTTGGACTGGATGCTTTCTTGGAAGAGACTTCCTGTGTTGGAGGAAGATTAAGTTAGAGTCCATGTAAGCAAACTGAGACCACTGGATATGCATCCAACGTTGCTGTTATTGTGAGGGGTCTATTCCCAAATCACCAGATTGTGAGAGGTCTCCAGTGACTGAAGAAAAGCAAACATGCCCATTTTCAACAGGGAGAAGGATATCCAGAGAAATGTACACAGAACAGCTCCATCTTCCTGGAAGCCATTTCCAGGCTTCCTGGTTACCAGGCTCTTCCTGCTTGAGAACAGCCAGCATGGCTTTACCAAGGACAAATCATGTCTGACTAACCTGATTACATTCTGTAATGAGACAGTTGTCTCTGCAGACAAGGGGAGAACAGTTAAACAGTGCTGTTTACCTAGACTTAAACAAGTATTTTGACACAATTTCTTATAGCATTATAGACTGATGGCCACAACAAGGGTGGAAAAGCAGCTGTGCTATGTATCTCAAAGAGCAGAGCTGAATCCTGAATTCAAGCTGTTCACCTTTGCTTTTTGGGACATAGAGTATAGCTGCTTTTTCACCTGCGTTGATTAGTGGCTTCTCACAAGTGATCACTTGAGGCTGATATTGGTGCAAATATTGCCTAACATTTTGATCATTGACCTGGATGATAGGATGGAAGGTGCATTTATGTTTGTAAATGACAATTAAATAGATGAGGGAGGGAGGCAGTCTATAATCAGGGCTATACATGGGGCTAGCATTCAAAGGGACCTCAACTAGCTGTAGGTGTGAACCCTGGCATCATTTACTAGGACAAGGACCTGAGGGTGAATGAGAATTTAAATATGAGTCAGCACTGTGTAATGAAAGCTATCTGCATGCTTGGTGGCCACAGTACATCTAGCCAGCAGAGAAAGCAAAGTGACTCTTCTCCTTCATTCAACATTTGAGATTGTTAAACTGGAATACGTTCAGCAAATGGCTATCAGAATAGTTAAGGAGATGGAGTTCTGATGTGAAAGCAAAATCTGATACATTTCCTAGGAAGCAGTTTGGAAAAATTACTGTGATTGGCTTATTCAGTGTTCTCCTTTTACACTTATTCTAGCCTGCTTTGGTTTCCATAGCTACTAGTTTAATCATGATGCACAGAGACATTTCTAATTACAGTATATGCCAGCATAAAATTAATTCTTTGAGTATCTTAAGTAACAAACAGCTTGCAGCTTGTTCTTTGGCATTTTATTACCACAAATCATGTAGTAGCACAATAGCACATCACATTTAATGGGTTCGGGAGCTGGATTGTGGTACTGGATTCAGGAACACATGGATCCCTGATGGCAATTACATCACCGTCACTACTGATGCTGTGGAGCAGGCACCAGGAAAGTCCCAGACTCGGGTCAGCAGCAGACAGGAGCTGAGTTCAGGAGCTGGATTCTGGTACTGGATTCAGGAACACACAGACCAGGATCAAAGGCAGTACAGACAGGAGGAGTCCTTGGATGCTGGCCATTGAAGAAGTGAGGAAGAAGTCAGAAGAGCTGAGCCAAGCAGGGCCTTGACCCTCATGATCCCTCAGCTCTATACTGAATATTCCATCCCATGATGGAATCCCTTGTTGGTCAGTTTGGGGTCACCTGTCCTGTCTGCTCCTCCCTACAGGTGTGGCCTTTTACTTTCTGCACCCCCCAACATGGTACATAAGATCCATCAGTGGCCTTGGTCTGCACACCAATCCTTTTCTTTCAAAACACTTCTCTAAAGAATTTGTGTGGCCTAAATGTTATAGCCTTGCTCCTCTCTGTCTCTGATTAATGGTTATACTGAGGCAAAGATCGTGAACAGTTTGACTGAGACTTTCCTTGGTATCTAACCCTAGGTATGACTTTCAAATAAATTATAAATGCTCAAATTCCAGGGGATTTTGTTGTTGTTGCTTAAAAAAAAAAAAAAAAAATTATAATGGTCATGGTCAGACACTTGTGGCTTAGATTAGATTTATCAACAACAGTGGAAAGCAAACTTTGTGCTGTAATGCTGGAATTATTTATTATTCTTCCCTAGGAACAATTCTATGATTCTAAGGAGGATTATATTTCCGCAGGATGTAGGTGACTTCAATGGTAGGATATTCCAGACTAACGATGTGTGTAAGATTGCAGCCACTGTTGAATTATCTAAACGTGGATTTGATTTGGAAATAGGCTTTAGCTGAAAATGGTTGTATAAGTAGCATAATTTCCATAACACTTTATTCTCTCTCTTTGGTAAAATAAGGCCATTTGGTTGATAACAACAGCATTATTGTAGTTCATGTCATATCAGAGCTTTAATGTGAAAAATTAATTAAAAATCTTACTTCACTCTAAAAGGCTTAATGTAGTTGATTTGTAGTTCTCATTGTGTGATTTTTGTAATGAAGAAATTTGTATGTGAAGTGCTTATTTTGACTGGATGAATGTTCTGATGGGTGATGATGCAGACATTTAGATTTCATAAATGGTTGCTTGAGTTGTTGGTAATAGAACTGAAAAAAATAGCAGTATATCTTGATTTTAGCCTTGAGCAGAATGGGACACGTAGCTTGAGATGCAGTAATGAAAAATACTGTCTTTTACTTCCCATAGGAACCTGCATCTTTGAAATTGAAAATAGTATCTAAAAACAGAAAAGAGAAAAAGCTCAGGCATAATAATATGGTACTGTGTTTAGGTCAAGTAAAAAGAGGTTTGAACAGCAACTTACTATGCACACCATCCCCTCCACACCCCACAAGATCTTTAAGTCACAGAGGTGGCACCAGAGGTGGGAACTGATAGACCCAAGATATAAAATTTGAACTCGAGGAAGAGAACATACAAAGCCGTATCTCTGTGGTCATTCCTTATTGCATTGTTACTTGATATACAGGAACTAGATTCTACCCAATGAAGAGCAACCTAAAGCACATCCACAAATGCCATGCAGCAGAAGGGGTTCTTAATCAGGAAAATGCTAATTGATTGCCAGAATCTAGCAGATTCACCTGAGACAATTGAAAGAAACCTGAAATTGCTTAATTGGTAACTGTGATGTTTAATCGAACTTAAACTGGTCCTAGTGCTAGCTAAGTGGCAGATGGCAAAGGAATGTACATTTTTTTTTCCCTTTAAAAGGAAGCCAGGGGGTTCCCAGAACTTTCTTAGGGTGCTACAGACTAAATGTATTTGAATAATGAGGTTGTCTTGCATAAAAGGTATAAAGTGACTATTCATGACTTTTTTTTGTTTTTTGTGAAAGATGATTTATGGGGTTAGCGTGAGGTTTTAGTCTTGGGTCTAGGGCTGTTTCAAGGGGTTTCATTTTCTTATGCAGGTGGAATTTTGACTAAACTTTTGTGTTCAGGGGTAGAAAGGTACTTTAAAGATTGAAAGTTCTTATCAAAAGTTAGGCTAGCAAGGGATATGTCTGATTTTCCATAAAATGTGCCTGCTAATGTATCATGGCACTGGGAACAGTGTGTGTCTTTATAGAACTTCAGGAGGTCCCTCATGGTCTGTATAATTAGCTTCGTAGCAGTTGTGAAAGCATATTAAAATCACTGAGGGGGAAAAAAACTAATTGATAGTTTTAGTTCTTAAGTATTAAGTAGTAAAAAGAGATACAGGAGAAATGAGGAATGTCCTGTCCAGAGAATGATACAAATTCTTGATGCCAATGTGTCATTAAAGCTGTGTTTGAATTGCCTCTGGCAGAAAAGACAAGTGAATTTTCATCTTCTATAACACAGGTGAGTATTTGTGGATTTTCCTTTGGTTTAAAATACGTTTTCTTTCTTTTTCATTTGTATTTTACAATGGGATCATTATGTCCTAATTATTGAAAGAAAAGCAGTTGGCAATTACCCTCATTCTGACACCTACTTTATTGAAGATACACCAGGAAAGGGATGGGATTTTTATATATTTTGTTTTTCTTAGTGTTTTTATTGGTTACACTTGGGTAACTTTCTGATTGGTGTGCAAGATATTTTTTTTTATACCCTTTAAAACATCCTTCTTTGTCCCTGGAGTCCTGTCATAGGATCCTAACTTTCAGAAAGTCTTTTATTACTAACAGTTACTTGACTCCTATCTATACTTCTAACATAGCAAACCTTTGGAACAGACATTGCAGTAAGCCTTTAAAAACAAAGAGTAGAAAAGTTACAGCTTATCCTAACTTGTGCCAGGAGGTTTAGACTTTATTCCCAGTCTTATTTTCTGTCTTTTTACTTTATATGCAGGGACAATTTAGTCTAGTTGCTTGTTTCATACACATTTTCTTTGCTGGATGTTTCTGTGATTTTGACTGCATAATCCAGATATTGCTTATGTATTAGGTAATCTGTGAACCTGTGCCCCAGGGAAAAACAAACAAACAAACAAAAATAATTACAGACTTACGGTACAAAGCCTGCCTTGAGTTGCAGAGGCAGACGTATTTATTTTCCTTCTGACTTCTGGGTAATACTAGATACTCATCTTTAGTCTTTGTAGGCAGGTTCTGGGACGTTCACTGGGTTAACAGGAATATGGTGCAGAATGTATAGTTCTGCCATGCCTTTGAAAAGGAGCTTAGGTACTTTAAAGGGGAGAACAGTCTGTAGCTGTTACCATGTAACAGTTAAAGTCTGTAATAACAGCTTTCACGTGACTTTAAAAATACTTTTGTAGAGATGCTTTCTGTTTTTTCCTTTTATTTAAAGACTTCATTCCTTAAATGGAAAGTTTTGAAAAATAATATTCCTGTCACTGCAACAGTACTGTAAACAGAAAGTATGACTACTGCCAAATGAAAGTGAATGCAAGATTTGCTTTTGGAACTGAATGGAGGTTTCTTGGTGTAGCTTATACTGTGGTCATTCCTCCCTATTTATACTTATATAGAGTGAAAATATGTTTATTTGGAAATGGATATATGTGGAAATAAATAATACATTTACTGCAGATTTTACTTTGTATGCTGCAGAGTGCAAAGTTTTGGTTTTTTTTTTTTTGTCTAGTGAGATTCAGTAAGTGTTGAATTGGAATTGTAGAAAATCCTTTTCAGTAACTCCTTGCCTAGAAAGAATAAGCATGTTAATTTTAACTGGTTACAGTCAGATAAGTTTATTTCAGAAGTGAAATAGATTATTAATGTACTATCTGCTGCTTGCCAGGCAAACTAAAATAGTTTTGTTCCTAGTGCATCTATTTTGGAATTTGTAGAATTTCTTAAGATTCAGAATGCAGTAGTAGTGGCAGTTCCAAAATAGATGCACTAGGAACAAAACTAAGAAATTCTACAAAAATATTTACTCTAAGACCAAGTTATCCACTATTTGAAATATACTGATATGTATTTATGCTATTTTAATGAAGGAAGATGATATGCTTTTAGCATAATGTGGTTCATACTATGGTAACTGTGTGTAGGTTATAGTTATTCTCTTCTTTAGTGTGTTGTGCAAGATCATCATGTTTGGTATTTAGATCTGATTCACAAATGTTAAATTTATTCAAGTATTTCTTTCAATGTCTGCATTGTCTTTAAAATCATTAGCAGAATGCAGTATATTCTGATATTTTTAATTTACTCTTCATTTGATATTGGAAAGAAAAAGTATTCCAACATATCACAGATGCTGATGTGGTGACTAATTATCATTAAAAAAAAATGTGATTACTTTTAAGATTTTATTACTCTGAAGTTAAACAAAAGTGTGTTTCTTCATTCTCACTTTAGTACATATTTTTCTTAGAAACATCTTAAATTGCATGTTGCAGCACTTCTCCCAGTTTTTTCATTCTTTTAAGCAATAAAAGGTAGATACACTGTATGCTGTTTCCATTTAAATTAGAATTTCTTACACACATAAATGAGAGCAGAATTAGTCTGCCAGGTATGTGGACAGGTGGAATTTTCTGTGGCCTTCCTATTGAGTAAGAACACATGAAGGTTTCTTCTATAGCTCTGTAAGGTTGTACTCTAAGTTTTAGTTATTCATGTGTTATGGTAAGTTTTTCCCTCAATGGAGATGTTTTTTACATATAGCACCTTTTTCAGGTATAGCACCTATTTAGAATGATACATTCAGTCTTACCACTTTATCTGTACTTTGAGTCATAGAATCATTGAATCATCTAGGTTGGAAAAGACCTTTAAGATCATTGAGTCCAAACATTAACCGTACTCTACACATTCCATCACTAAGCCATATCCCTAAGCACCACATCTATGCAGCTTTTAAACACATCCAGGGATCGTGACTCAACCACTTCCCTGGGTGGCCTGTTCCAATGCCTGGCAACCTTTTCAGTCAAAAAATTTTTCCTAATGTCCAGTCTAAACTTCCCTTGGTGCAGCTTGAGGCCGTTCCTTCTTGTTCTATCGCTAGTTACTTGTGAGAAGAAACCAGTGCCTACCTCTCTACAACCTCCTTTCCAGGTAGTTGTAGAAAGCAATAAGGTCTCCTCTCAGCCGCCTCTTCTTCTAACTAAATAGCCCCAGTTCCCTCAGCTGCTCCTCTCAAGATTTGCTCTCCAGGCCCTTCACCAGCTTAGTTGCTCTTCTCTGGACCTGCTCCAGCACCTCGATGTCTTTCTTGTATTGAGGTGCTCAAAACTGAACACAGCACTCGAGGTGTGGACTCGCCAATGCTGAGTACAGAGGGGCAATCATCTATCTCCCTGGTCCTACTTGCTACACTATTTCTAATATAAGCCAGGATGTCTTTGGCCTTCTTGGTCACCTGTGCACACTGCTTGCTCATGTTCAGCTGCTTGTCGATGTTACAAGTCACTGGGGCTACTCCCCCAGGTCCCTTTCTGCCAGGCAGCTTTCCAGCCAGTCTTTCTGAAGCCTGTAGCATCGCACGGGGTTCTTGCGAACAAAGCATAGGATCTGGCGCTTGGCCTTGTTGAACCTCGTACAATTGACCTCAGGTCATCAATCCAGCCTATCCAAGTCCCCTTGTAGATCCTCCCTACCCTTAAGCAGATCAACACCCCCACTCGACTTGGTGTTGTCAGCAAAGTTACTGAAGGTACATTCTATCTCCTCATCGAGATCATTGATGAAGGTGTTAAACAGATGTGGTCCCAATAGCAAGCCCCAAGGAACACCAGTTGTGACTGGACACCAGATGGATTTAACTCCATTCATCACCACCCTTTGGGCCCAGCTGTCTAGCCAGCATTTTACCCATCAGAGTGTACTCCCATCCAAGCCATGAGCAGCCATTTTTTCATGAGAATGATGTGGGAAACAGTATTAAAGGCTTTACAGAAATTCAAGTAAACATCCACTGAGTGGGTCATCTTGTTATAGAAGGAGGTCAGGTTTGTCAAGCAGGACCTGCCTTTCATAAACCCATGCTGATTCTGATCCCCTGGTTGTCCTATATATGGTGTGTAATGGTACTCTGATCTGCTCCATGACCTACCCTGGCACTGAGATCAGACTGACAGGTCTGTAGTTCCCTGGATCCTCCTTTCAGCCTTTCTTGTAGATGGGAGTCATGTTTGCTACTCTCCCGTCCACTGGACCTCCCCAGTTAGCCCGGACTGATGGTAAATGATGGAGAGAAGCTTGGTGAGCACATGTGCCAACTCCTTCAGTACTCTCAGGTGTAACCCGCCCAGCCTCATAGACTTGTGTATGTTTAAGTGATGTAGCAGATCACTGACTATTTCCTCTTTGATTGTGAAGGTCTCATTCTGCCTCCCATCTCTGTCTTCCAGCTCAGAGGACTCTGTGTCTAGGAAATAACTAGTTCTACTGCTAAAGACAGAGGCAAAGAAGGCATTAAGCACCTGAGCTATTCAATTTTGTTTGCTTTAAGAGCAGTAGCCAGGTTAACTCCTAGTTGGACTTTGGCTCTACTAATTCTCTCCCTGTATAGCCTCACTACATCTTTGTAGTCCTTGTGAGATGCCTGCACCCTCTTCCAAATGCCATAAACTCTCTTTTTTTTTTTTTTCCTTAGTTCCAGCTAAAGCTCGCTATTCAGCCACACTCAATTTTCATGTGGTTGGTTTGAGAACTGGAAATCTTTGTCAGGTGTCCAACTGGACACATGGCCTGAGTGTCAAATGCCTACATTTCACAATTTGATGGAATATACAGGCCTGACAGTCTGTTGTCAGAAGGTGCAACTTTTAGGCTATGCTCTGTTCATTGTCATTACTGACTGTATGTAATAAGGACAGCTTAAAATAGGCATTAGATTAATTGACTCGTATAAAACTGTTTCAAGATTGGTATGGAGAAGGTGCTGGTGCTCATTCAGTAGTGATGGTGGTGATGAAGAGGAGCAGGCAGAGCACAGTGGGCTGGAGCTTCTTATGAGGCTTCTCGATACAAAAGCTTATTAGAAGTTGATTCAATCTGGGTGTCTAATGATGATTTCAGCAAAGAGTGGCAGCTATGTCACTGGCTTCTCTGTCCTGATTTTTTGCTTGTTTTCTTTTGTTTTGGGTTTTTTTTTACCTCTTAATATCTGTTTACTTTCATAAGCAAAACCTCAACCATCTCCAAAGTCATTCTACTAGGAAAAGCTCCTTATTAACATATGGAAGTCTAACTTTGTTTTCAATGCTTGACTAGAGTTTTAGCATCTGTATCATTGGACTGAAGGCCTTATCCTTTCCAGGAACAGTCTCCAGACTATACCTGCTTTATGTAGCTGGATTAGGAAGAAACAGATGGCTGGTTACAAAAGAGAATATAAAAATGCATAGAAATATTCTAAATGTTCTGCTGCTTCTTGTCTTAAGTTTAACACAAGGTCATTTTGTGATTTTCTTATCCACGTTCTTGTTGAAGATAAAAATGTGCTGTGGGTTGTAAAACTCTTAATTCCCCACCCTTAATGGCTTGATGAAAGATTGAATAATCCTCACACAAGTTAGAACATTAACAAGAAGTCCACAGAGGTGGAAGGAAACCAGGAAAACCTGGTCAAATAAAAAAAAAAAAATCAACAACTTCTGATTAAATTACATGTTATTTTAAATTGTCTTGATTTAGTTGATGAGTTCAAATTGGAGGATTTGAAATAACATCTTCACTACTCAGTTCATGTAGCATGTGTATGATGCGAGTTTATATTTGGCATAGAGGTCTATTGTCCCAGAAAGTTGTTTATGAGTTTGGGGTGACCCAGCTTTGTTGATCCTTTAAAGACAGAGCTCTTACTTTTAATGAGCTTGAAGATCTTTATGCTTAGTTGATTAGGCAGATTTTTGAAGTAGTAGCACATGAATTGCTTATCCTGAAAAGTTACTTCTGCCTGTGGTCGAGGGTGTTTTCCAGTATAACCATGAAGGATGCAGAACTTTGTAGTCTGATTGCATATTCTTTTTTTTCACTTTTCTTCTGATTATAATCTCCTGTTTTATCCTTGAGCATTCTGATCCATTTTTACTCCAAAATATTAGTCTGATGGATTATTTGCTTGCTAGGTTATCAATTTGAAGGGTGAGTCAGTAGAAGACTGATGAACCTAATACTGCACTGAATACAGTAAAAAATGTTCTCTACATAGTAATAATACTTTACCTGATAATAAGGAAATAAGTATGTGCTTAGCATCTCATCTTCCAAGACAGACTTCTGCTATTCCATGGAAAATGAGGCAAAATGAGGAACTTTCAATGCCACTGATCTCATTTGGTTTTGAGGGTCAGCTGCCTCTCATGTTTGAATTCTGTATTGGAAATTGGAGATAGCAAATATTAATATTTTTGCTCTGTGGTCCAGAGAATAAAGTAAAAGGTTTGAGTCTTGTCTGACTTGCTCGAGGTCAATCATGACTAGCCCTACTAATTTCATTGATTTCAGAAGAGAATAAAATAAGTGCTGAGTGTATGTCAAAGTAAAGTTCACCACTATTTAGAACTAGTATTTTCTCTCTTACTGTCACCTGGAGCATCACTGCAGTCTCTGCAAAACCCTTCATAAGAGCTCTATGCCTGGCTAAATACAAACTAAATTGTGTTGAGATGTAGTTGACAGAAGTCCATGTTTGTAACCCCTATCCATCCCAGTGTGCTATAACCAAAGCCATCTCTCTGCTAGACCATTTGTAGAAGGAGACTTTCCTTTTCTTTTAACTAGCATAATTTTTTTTTTAATGCCTTGTCTTCATTATCCACATTACATTCAGTTTTATTTTAAATAGTTGTTGGTAATTAAAACGTTAACTATGAGACAAGAACTGTCTAAAAGGCACTAAAACATTCTTGAGACTTGTTCAAGATCATGTTTTAATATTTATTTTCTTGTGATCCTAGAAGTTACAAAACTGAGATGAGAGCTCTTTGAGGACATGGAAAGGTAGATTAAATGCCAGTCTAGGTAATGCTTTCCAAAGATTCTCAAGGAACGGATTAAAGAATGTCTTTTCCACTTGTGAGACTGCAGTATTATTTTATAACTTCACTGATCTAATACTGCTCCAGAACATAACTATCCTGTTCAGCAGAGAAAAAGAGGTCAATTTCTCAGACCCTGTGGCAAAATATTTATTCCACTGGACCTGTTAGAATTATAGAATCATAGAATGGTATGGGTTGGAAGGGACCTCTAGAGATCATAGAGTCCAATCCCCCTGACAGATCAGGAACACCTAGGGCAGGCCATACAGTAGAGACTTCATGACCTCTCTGAGAAGCCTGTTCCAATGCTCTGTCACTCTCACAGTGAATACATTTATCCTCATGTTGAGGTGGAACTTCCTGTGTTTCACTTTGTTACCATTTCCTCTCATCATAGAAACATAGAATTGTTCTTCTGGAAGAGACCTTCAAGATCATCAAGTCCAACCTTATTCCTAGCCCTATCGAAACCACTAAACCATGTCCCTAAGCACAACATCTACCCATGTCTTAAACACCTCCAAAGATGGTGACTCCACCACCTCCTTGGGCAGGCTATTCCAATGCCTGACAACCCTTTTGGTAAATAAATTCTTCCTAATATTCAGCCTGAACCTCCCCTGGTTCAACTTCAGGCCCTTTCCACTTGTTCTATCCCTTGTCATTAGGGAGAACAGACCAACTCCTGCCTCACTACATCTTCCATTCAGGTAGTTGTACAGAGCAATAACATCTCCCCTCAGCCTTCTTTTCTCACGGCTAAACAGCCCCAGATCCTTCAGCCTTTCCTCATAAGAGACATGCTCCAAACCCTTTACTAGCTTAGTAGTCCACCTCTGTACCCTCTCCAGCACCTCAATGCCCTTCTTGTATAGAGGGGCCCAAAACTGGTTGCAGTATTCAAGGTGCAGTCTCACCAAAGCCGAATACAGAGGAAAAATTGTCCTATCACGGGGCCCAACTGAAAAGAGACTGGCCCCTTCTACTTGACACTCACCCTTCAGATATTTGTAAACATTAATAAGATCCCCTCTGTCTTCTCTTCTCCAGGCTAAACAGCCCCAGGTCTCTCAGCCTTTCCTCATAAGACAGATGTTCCAATCCCTTAATCATCTTTGTAGC
>JANIJG010009091.1:10110-22065 GCA_024611175.1 Megaceryle torquata | reverse complement strand
TTTTTGGTTTTTGGTGTTTTTGGTTTTTTTTTTTTTTTTTTTTGTTTTTTTTTTTTTTGTTTTGTTTTGTTTTGTTTTGTTTTGTCTTTTTGGTTTTTTTTTCCCTGAGGCTTGGCTGTCTGCTTCACATACTGCTCAGCAGCAATTCTTGTTGCTTAAGTTGCATCTTGAAGCTGTCTTAGGAGGAGCTAAGAGAGTGGCACCACTGCTTGCTACCCCCTTCAAATTGTCTCCCTCATGAGCATGCTTGCTTGCTCTTTTTTTTTTTTTTTTTTTTTAAAGGGTCTTACCTGAGCTACATAGTCTGTTGAAGGCACACAGTATAAATGAAGAACAAACCCATAAACCACTCTCTGTTACATATATGCTTATTCTTTTAATGTCATTATTTTTTTAAAGACTATTTTATTAATCACATCAATAAACAGAATAACGACCTTCTGCTTCAGTCCCTTAGGGACTTTACTGTAGCACAGTAAAACAAGTGACGTGAAAACCCTTTTATCTACAATGAAGCCCAAATTGTTTAAACTTTTATGAAGTAAGCTGATCTCAGACTGAAATAATCTGAATGGGTATTCTGTCTACATCTGCTTATGTAATAAAAGCATCAGACCAGACATACTTCCACATGATATTAGAAGGGTAACATGACTGGGGAATTTTAGTTTATAAAAGCTGCAAGTCTGTTGTTCTGAGATTCATTCTTCTTTTTATCCTGTTCTTTGAGGAGCTCTTTTATAGAAGAGGGCATTACAGAAGAGATTTTCTTCAGGCGTTACAGCCACAAGCTGTTTTAGAGGAGGGTGTTTGACTTATTTTGGGGTGTTTCTCCTAATTTTATTCACTTTCTCAGCTAGCCTGGGTTGTGCAGCCACTCTCTTTCTTGATGACTCTTTGTCACATAGCTGTCTGTCCACATTTAAGGCTCAGGGCAAGCCCACATGAATACAGAGTAGGACTTCTCTCTATTAGCCCCCTTCCCCCTCCCTCCCAGGGGAGGATTAGAGGGGGAACAGGGAAAAAGAAAAATGCCTCACTCAAGACTGGAAGTAAAGACTAATCGTTAAAACTTGTTTAATGAGTAACAGTAGAAAAAGAGAAGGAAGGAGTATTAAGAGCAGAAGGATACGAACTAAATACCAAACCCTCTGTGGGATGGTGATGGATTGCACGGCGCATGTGGAGTCAGGCCCAGCTCTGCTGAGATGCCCTCACAGCTCCCAGAGCCTGGGAAATGAAAAGCCCCCCCTGAACTTCCTTTCTCCTTCTTACATGGAGTGTGGCAGGGAAGGGGGGGAATAACAGCTGCCCTCTGGCTCCTCCCGGTCTCAGGGTTATCACCTGTCCTCCCAGCTCAGACTGTTCACCCTTAAACCATAGCACTGTCCACTTAGTCTGTGGTTGATTCTGTCTGCTTTGGCTAGAGAGGCAGTTAAAGCAGCTATTACTTAGCTAAACTGAGAAATAAGGATTAGACCTTAATCCTAGCATGACAGTTAGGGCTAAAGCCAGTCCAGACTTTTGATGAGGGAGACTGAGATATGCATTTTAAAGACTGAATTAAACTAGGAGTTTCAAAGGCGCTCTGCCCTGACTTAGTATTTGATGTATGTTTGTTTGGTTTTTCTCTTATGGATTTAATTAAATTTCCTTAGTGTAAGTGTTGGTGAGAACTTTCTGGGTGTAGGGGATGATCTCCAAAAGACAGTGCTTTTCATGGCCTTTTTCTCATGGTAATCCAGAAGACAGTAAGTAGTCCTCTTCTGCGTCCCTGTGCTTCCATGATCTCTTCTAAATCTAACTTCTGCAAGCATGTCATTTCCATGTAGAGCTGCTTGCTATTGCTGCGTGTCCAGTTTAGGTGAAAGACTGGCGGTAGGAGAGTAGAGCCAGTCTGGATTGATGCAAATATTGTAGCTAAAGAAAACATGAGTTGCTGCTCTGTTGCTGGGGAGATAAGGTGCTATGATAAACATCTAGGTACACTCACACAGCCATATTGCTCAAGGGCAAACTAAGTGATCTCTGAACACCAGAGAATAGCTTCACTTTTAATCCGAGTTCAAATCTGGCAAGCTAAGAATATTCACCTACACTCTGACCTAAAACCTAGATACAGCCTCTGGGAACATCACAGAATTTGAATCCAGACTGATTGTGCAGCATGTGCCAGATACAAAAGCATATGTTGCACATCTGAGGAAATAAAATACCCCTATCTCTCTAATACTGTCCGTACACAGTTATCCAGTGATACTAGATTTTAGGTATAACAGATAGGTGGTTTAGTAGTTTTATGTTGCTACGGCTTAACTCATCATTAGCACAAAGAAAAAAAAAAATCACACATCTCTTAAGCAAATATAATCCTTTGTGTTATTACATGAAGCATCCTGAAATGCACTATCATTCACTTCAGAAAATTGATAGATACTAGCTGCATTATCAATACTTAAGGCACACCCTATTGTGTGTCCTGTCTTAACAGGATACTTTGCCATAGATTTTATGAATCTGAGTAATTACTCCATGCAGTTTTAATGGAACCATAGAATGTTTTGGGTTGGAAGGTACCTTTAAAGGTCATCTAGCCCAACACACCTTCAGTAAGCAAGAACATCTTTAATTAGATCAGGTTGCTCAGAGCAATGTCCAACCTCACCTTGAGTGTTTCCTGGGATGGGGCATCCACCACTTCTCTGGGCAACCTGTTCCAGTTGTTCACCACAATAACTGTAAAAATTCCTTTTAGCTTGTACCTTTTTTTTTTTTTTTTTTTACACTTGGTAAAATGACAGATTGAATGAAGATTAGTTGAATAACATTATGTAGTTATTAATAAATGTTGAAAATATTCCTGACTTCTGGAACCATTCAGTGATTGGCAGAAAATGCCTTAATGAAAATTAAAATCATAAAGGGTGTATGCTGAGTCAGAATACTTAGTTCTTTTAGTGCTTTCTGAAAGCTCTGCTGCTGGTTCCAAGGATATAATGGATATAACTGAGATTGGAATGTGAGCTGATTGCGTTTCCTAGTACTGATAAACAGCAATGGAAGTGGATTGCTAGGTCAACACCCAAGTTAAAGCATCTGATTTAAATTGGAGATTAACAGTAAAATGCTATTTTCATATATTCACGAAAACAAGCTTCACTAGACTAATAGCATTATAAACTGTCCAAATACTAGGTGAATTAAAATAACAGTTAACATAAACAGAACCAGTGTTGCAAAACAGATGAAAATGGCTCGTAGTATCTTGTTCTGCACCAGCTAAAACGGACTCTCAGTGATAACTTCATTATCTTTGACAGAGCTAGAACCATAGCCCACGCTGATTTAGTAGGGATAGTTGTTTGCTACAATAACTAAAGAAGGATGTAGTTACTTAGGGTTCAGATGGGTCACTGGAATCATAACAATTTTTTTTTTTTGTATTACAGTTTTATTTGTATTATAGTTGTATTTGTTTTTTAGTTAGTTTGTTTAGTTTGTTTGTTTTGGGGTGGGGTTTTTTTGGGGGGGTGGTATGGTTTTTGTGGTGTTTGGGTTTTTTGTTTGTTTTTTTGTGTGTGTGTGTGTTGTTTTGTTTTTAACTTAAGTTTACCAAAGGCATGAAGTGAAAAAGGAATTAGCAAGCTGCAAAAATCTGCAATTCACATAGTTTTTCTTGATTCATTGCTTTGTATCTCTTTAGGTCAGAAATTGTAGGAGCCTATAGAAAGCATGTCAGATAGAAATCCTCATTAGAAAGATGATGTGGATTCATGTGTCTCTTACATTGTGGCTCACTGACATCTACATTGAATGCGAGGTTTTATTTTCAGTCTGAAGTTTGGTTTCACGAATTTAATCTCTAGGTCTTGATTTTTTTTATTCTTTTCCTTCTGTAATGTCATTGGTCAAGTAGATGGTCTTTTGGGGTTTGAGAAATAGGGGAAAACGGGCAGTTGCTGAAGGAGAGCATTTAACACATAAGAAACATTGCCTAATGGTGATTTTTAGAAATGGTGATGTTGAAACCTAATCATATACTTTTTAAAGAAAATGACATATTTTTGTAATCTTGGCTTGTAGTACAGTTTACAGAAATTTTAGGGGTAGAAGAGAGAGAGAAATATCCAAATGTTTGAATCTCTCTAGCTTTTCTGTAAGAGCACAAAAAGGTAATAATATTTCTCATTACTGTAGATGTCCAACCAAGTCCATCACTGGAGTGTGATATTTTTGAATTTTTATTACAGCTTATTAGTGCAAATTATCGTACATCAATATAACCATTCTGTATCATTTATGAGAGACAACAGAAAGACAAATATCTATTCAGGTGACATATTCTTGCCATAATTTACAGGGAGAAAATTCCTTAGCTAGTTCTACTTAGTATAGAGGTAAAAGGCATTATGGGTTGTAAGCCTGTAATTTCAGTGTTATTTTTGCAGTAGCAAGGCTAGCTGGTCTCCAAGTCACAAATGAGTCTAACTTGAAGTGTAACAACTCCAATTAACACCACAGCAGGTGTTTAAGTCCAGATAATTTACTTCATGCTTACAGAAGGTGTGGAAGATGAGAAGTGAGGATTTGGGCAGACAGTAATTCTTAAGTGATTAGGTGCAGTAATTTATCTTGAAAACAGAGATGCAAATAAAGTAATAAAAATGACTGCGGTAAATGACTGAGGTCTTGTACTTAATTTTGTGTTACAGTGCCAATGTGTTCTGAAGTCTTAACAGATCACCAAGTGGCTTGAGTATCATTTTAAAATTATGAATAGCAAACCTCTGCTCATGATCTTCAGACATTTTTCTAATCCTTCTGCTCTCCTTACCCCTCTGTTGCATTGAAGACCCCCCTGCTTAGTCTTTTATTTGTAGGACTGTTTCCTGAGCTATGTAAATGGCTTGATGTTTTGCTCTTTTTTTGTGATAAAGAATTTAGTTTAATAGTTGGAAAGTTCTTTGGAGTATTGCCCATGTCTCAGATTCTTTTTTTCTTTTTTTTTTTTTTTTTCCCCCCACAGTGCATGGCACTTCACTGAATTTCTAGGCAGTATTATTGGAAAAATGTTGTGGTTCACTTCCAGTTTCCATGCAGCTAACATTGTTAAAGTCCTATTTAACCAGGAATGTTGTGTGCTTCTTCAAATGCTGTATAAGGACTTCAAGGAAAAGGATCAAATAAATAGTATGGTATCTCTATCAATATTTATTATAGAAAGTTGTACATATGCTCAAGTACATATGTTACATATGTACATATGTTACATTTACTAAAAGTGGGATCATCAAGTTCTGCTAATTAGAAGACAAGATGCTGCTCACATTACAGTTTCATGAAAATAAAAATTTCGAGTCTTTTACAGGTTATGCCATCTGGCTTCACTTTTTTTGGTGAATGATTAACATTAACTTTTAATTCTCTTCATGCACAAACTGCCTAAATTAACTCCTTTACTTCCTGTGTCTTCTAAATTACTAGCCTAATTAAGAGCTCAGTTAGCAGAACACTGCATAATAATTACATGGCTTCTTTTAATATCATGCTAATTTATTAGGATAAAATAAAGCTGTAATACATCAAGAAATGGAACTTCCATGGTGTTTCCATTCATAATATCTGAATTTGTAGATATCACCTACCATTCTTACTGAGTTAAATATATGACATTAGTGCTCAGTGATGGAAATTTAATTTTCTTCATGGTAATACTGCTGTCAATGTCTCTTTGAAGTAGTGTCAGCTGCATAATAAGTTGGACCTCCTTCAGAAAAAGGTATTTGTGCTATTCTGTGGTTTAGTATGTCATTTTACTTGTGGTAATATGTGATAACGCATATGTGCTTTTGATTTCTAATGTCTGTACTGTTTAAAGTTTACTGTTGCAGTACAATGGTTAAAGAAAGTCTGTTTTAATTCTGTATCCAACTCAGTAAGATAATGTCATTGTGTGAATTGAATGGTTCCACCAGAAATAATTGGCATGACCGTACACTTGACCACACAGATATGCTTTAACCTTCATGCTTTAGCCTCACCTCCATGCTTGGAAAGGTCATGGAACACTTCCTTCTGGAAGTAATCTCAAAGCATGTGGAAGAAGGTTATCAGGAGTAGTCAGCATGAATTCATCAAGGGGAAATCACGCTTAATTAATCTGATAGCCTTCTATGATAGTGTGACTAGCTTGGTAGAGGAGGGTAGAGCAGTGGATGTTGTCTACCTTGACTTCAGTAAGGCTTATGACACAGTCTCCCATAACATCCTCATAGGTAAGCTCAGGAAGTGCGGGCTGGATGAGTGAACAGTGAGGTGGATTGAGAACTGTCTGAAGCACAGAGTTCAAAATTGTGGTCAGTGGTGTAGAGTCCAGTTGGAAGCCTGTAGCTAGCGGTGTTCCCCAGGGGTCAGTTCTGGGTCCAGTCTTGTCCAACATACTCATCAGTGACCTGAATGAAGACCCAGAGTGTACCCTCGGCAAGTCTGATGATGATACAAAACTGGGAGGAGTGGCTGATACACTAGAAGGCTGTGCTGCCATTCTGAGAGACCTGGACAGGCTGGAGAGTTGGGCAGAGGGGAATCTGATGAAGTTCAATCAGGGAAAGTATCAGGTCCTGCACCTGGGGAGAAATAACCCCATGCACCAGTACAGGTTGGGGGTTGACCTGCTGGAAAGCAACTCTGTGGATAAGGACCTGGGAGTCTTGCTTGACAAGTTAACCATGATCCAGCATTGTGCTCTTCAATCCAAGAAAGCCAGTGGTTTCCTGGTATGCATTAAGAATAGTGTGGACAGCAGGTCAAGGTTGGTTTTCTGCCCCCTTTGCTCTGCCCTAGTGAGGCCACCTCTGGAGTACTGTGTCCAGTTCTGGGTTCCTTGGTTCAAGAGAGACAGGGAACTACTGGAGACAGTCTAATGGAGGGCTACGATGATGATTTGAGTATTGGAGCATCTCAATGAGGAAAGGCTGGGAGACCTGGGTCTGTTTAGCCTGGCGTAGAGAAGGCTGAGGGGGGGCATCTTATCAATGCTTCTAAATATCTAAGGTATGGTATCTAAGGTGAAGAGGATGGGGCTAGTCTCTTTGCAGTGGTTGCCAGCGATAGCACAAGGGACAGCGGGCACAAACTGAACAGGAGGTTCCATCAACAACATAAGGAGTAAACTTGTTTATAGTGAGGGTGATAGAGCCCTGTAACAGGCTGCCCAGAGAGATTGTGGAATCTCCTTCTCTGGAGACTTTCAAAACCCACCTGGACACATTCTTGTGCAACCTGCTCTAGGGGAACCTGCTTTTGCACATGGGTTGGACTGGATGATCTCTTTCAACCCCTACCATGCTTTGATTCTGTGAACTACCTTGATATTTCTAGGCTAATTTGTACATATTGAACTTCAGTTGTCAGTAAAGATGAGTGAACTGATCATAAATGCAACATCTGCATGCTGGAATAGACTCCAGGAGTTTATAAATTTTGCTTGGCAGCAGGGTTGGTGTCACAGATTATGCTATATTTTATGTAGTCAGATGTCTCTGAAAGCCCATCATTATACCTTCACTGGAAAAAATGTGGTTTAATATTCTCAGCAAAGGTTGAGATTTCTTTTAATCCCTATTAATAAATTTTATCTTCTATGGGTTCGTTCTAGGATTGTAGTCTTATTCTCCATGTTTGGAAGCGGTAATGCTTAGTGGCTCTCCTAACTAAATAGGATGCATGTTTTGACAGTTAGGAGGGCCTCTATTTATTTGCCTTTGATTTCTCTCATCCTGAGAAGGTAAAAGAACAGTCTGCAAAAGTCTTTTAAGATCTAGTTTTGTTAGATTTCCTGAAAAAAGCCTTGTAAAACAGTTGTAAATAAGCCCTGAAAATTGGCATAACAGTTCCAGTATTGGAAAAGGATGGGTTGAAAGAAATAAGAATTTCTATTCTTCAGTATGATGCTGATCCCAAGCTAGAGATGATATGGTTAATAAGAAACTGAAGGAATATAATATAATTAATACTATCAGGTGAGCTTAATGGAAAACAGATCTTGCTTGACAAGATTAATGTATTTAAAAACAGAAAGGGATGCTGGAAATCAATGGGTTTGGGGTTTTTTTTGGTGCGTATGACATTTTGATTCAAAATAGATGTGATTCCAAGTTTAATGTGATTCCAAGTTTGAAATGGTACACTTTAGAACAGAAGTTGGCTGATGGCTCCCAAATTGACTTTAAAGGTGAATAGGCACCTAAGTGCTGTAAGGTGGACCCTGAAGGGATTGATTATAAACTGTTTGTATAACTTTTTTTTTTTTTCCCTGGCATCTGGAGCAAAATATAAAATCAGTGATTATAATGAAACACTCAGAAAATGCAGTGCATCATTTAAAAAGACAAGGTTCTGAGATGGTCACATTCTGAAGTATGGCATGGCAAATAAAAATTTAACACTAGAAAGTTATTTCATCTAGTTATTAAAACATAGTAGACCCAAATGCTGAAAGTTTAAAATGTTTTTCTGACCAATATTTTACTAGGTAGAACTTTAACTGTGCCACTAGTCTTGTGTGGGAACAACTTCCCCATGGCTATTGTGCTCATTTACATACCTCGCAGTGATGCAACCTGCATGGATGGCTATGCATAAATGGGATTGCAAAACTGGAAAATCTGATATTTTTTCAAGTCTTGAAGTTGAGGCTTGTCAACATTATTAGCTTGCTGTACATATATGCTATAGAGCTGATGAGAGTTGAAAATGCAGTTGACATGACTAGTATATTGGGATCCTATATTTCAGGATTTTGTCAGAGCCATGACTTTACGATCTGTTACCATCTCTATTCTAGAATAAATACTTTCAAAGAAATAACTACTTTTTTTTTTTTTAAGGCCAAAGAATTAAAATGCCTATGAATGTAAATTTTCAAGTAACTCATAGCAGCAATTAAAATGCTTGCTGAGTTCTGAATACATTATGCCCAAATAGTTTAACAACTTTGATATATGAAGGACCATGTGTTTAATGTAGCATTTTTTTATATCTTATCTAGGTTAAGTCCCTAGCACAATTTATGTTAGATTGTTTTGGTTGGTTGGTTGGGTTCTTTTGTTTGTTTTGTTTTTCCTGTACTGCGTTGAGCGGGCATCCCAGAGTTTACTGTAACTGCTGAGGGAAAAATGTATGTTTTCAGAAAATTGTTTCTGGGTATTTTTTCCAATAAGGATTAGCATTTTCAAACTATAGAACAAATTTCCAATTTACTTTGCTCAATTCCCACATAACATAATCTTCATACATTAGAACTAATGTATGTCTAATGCCTAATTGACCTTATTGACTTAAGGCTCTCTGATTATGGGAAAGAGAGAAAAGACAGAAAATTCATTCTTATTCTACAGTACATATGCTTTAGGGTTTCAGTCATATGCTATAAGAATGACAGAAACACTTTATACAAGGAATCAAAGGCATTTTATGGTAAGCTACTATAAGCAAGTGGGTTATGAGGGGAGTGCATAAGGGTGTTTCAGACTCATTTGGAAGTGATTTAATTTCAATCTACCAATCAAATTAAATTTAAATTTACCAATCAAATCAGAGTAGGATAATAAGAAATACAACTAGATCTCAAAAACACTATCTCCCCATCTTTCCCTTCTTCCTGGGCTCAGCTCTGCTCCTGATTTTCTTGACCTCCTCACCCTGACTGGTGCAGGGGAGCAGGGAATGGAATTTGTAATGGAAATGAAATGGATTTCAATGGAAATTGCAATCAGTTTTTGTGATCATTCCTCCTCAGGAGGAGGACTCCTTGCAGTCTTCCCCAGCTCCAGTATGGTGTCCCTCCCACAAGAAACAGTCCTCCATGAACTTCTCCAAAGTGAGTCTTTCTCACAGGCTGCAGCAATTGGTCCCTTCCATGGGGTGTAGTCATCCCAGCAAGTCTGCTCCAGTGCAGACTTACCTCAGAGTCATGGCCTTCTTTGGATGCAGGTATGTGCTGGAACACATGGGGTCCTCCACGGCCTGCAGGCAGGCATCTGCTCCACCGCTAACCTCCATGGGCTGCCAGAGGCTCAACTTGCCATCTCCACCTCACCATGGCCTGCAGGGGAGTCTCTGCTCTGGTGCATATTTCCAATAGGGGCCTGTGTGCACTTACCTAAATAGTTTTGTCTTTTTGAGTGTCACATAATGAAAAAGCTACATTCTCATTCTGTAAAATGCTATTAAATTGATTACAGCTATATCATGTAGCTAGTGAGATTGTCCATGCTTGATGGAATTCAGACTTCACAAAATCAAAATCCTCCAAGATGGGGTTATTGCTCTGTTGTTATTGTCGTATCACTGTAGAAGCAGCTACCAGCATTTGACTAGTGATAGCAAGGGTATTCTGAGTCCTGCTACTCAAGGAAGTGATTTTTATTCTCTTTAGTCTTTCGATATGAACAATCTATTCTCTTCAGTTGCTTTAAATCAGTTTCAGTCTTCACTGGAGAGACTAGGAATTAGTAGGAGAAAAAAAATGACAGGAAAGGTATATGCAGATAAACCTGCAGCTGAGACAAATGTGTAACACAGAAATTGTAGAGAATAGATGGGATGTCTTCAGCCCAAACTGTTCAAGGATGTTTATTTGGTGGTCGTTGTTTTGTTGTTTTATTTTCTTTCACAGTTTTCCTGATATAAATTACCTGAAAAGCAAGCACTGACTGAGATCCAGTTAAAGAATATGTACTGTGTTGGGCATTAAGAGCTTATTTTGAAGAAATTTGTGTCTGAGATCTGATCCTCTCTGA
Organism: Megaceryle torquata; assembly: GCA_024611175.1. Classification (NCBI taxonomy): domain Eukaryota; kingdom Metazoa; phylum Chordata; class Aves; order Coraciiformes; family Cerylidae; genus Megaceryle; species Megaceryle torquata. The sequence goes on along the minus strand of JANIJG010009091.1, from coordinate 11,263 downwards.
GAGTTTTGGGGATGTTACTGTGCCAAGGAAGATACCTAGACTAGGAATGCAAGCTGTAAGTTATGTAGGCGAGTTGCATGAGATGAAGGAGAGTGTGCTGCATCTATGGCTGAAAATCTGAAAACACAAGAAGTAAAACCTGTGGGGCTTTAAGGAGCAAGCTGTCCAGTGTGTGAGCCTCTGCAGCACTGTTGTCTCTGGGCAATCCCAGCTATCTCTGTTTTGTGCATTAATAACTTTGCCTTCACTAACAGCAAATTTTCAGTAGCTGTTGAAAAGAGACTCCTTGGAAATTCAGAATGTTGTGAAGATTTTCCTCAAATGTGAATTGTCCCGTGTTTCATCCATTACCTGTTATCACTCTTCCCATTGCACAAGAATGATACCACCATAGCATACCACCAAAAGAAAATTTGGAGCTCTCTAGAAATGTTGCTCTTGCAGTGATGCCTCTTGACCCTTGCTGTCCCCAGTTTCCCCAGCAGTAGTGAGAAAGGGTCTTGAGACCTGTCTTTTTATGAGACTTAAGAGAACACGATCTTTTTCTGTTTACTGTAAGGGCTCTGCAGCATTGTGTGAGGGTTACCTAGATGGTATTTTAAAAATCTTATTTCTTACGCTCTGGATTGGTGGCCATGTTTTTCTCCAAGAACTAATACAGAAAAATTATACTGGGTAAAATATGAGGTGTAGATTTCTGTTGGAGGAATAAACCTTGAGGTCTGACAAGTATGCTAAACTGGGGAAGGGTGTAGATAAACAGAATTAATATCTGTGCAATTTACCACTGAAAGGGCAGTGAAAAATTAGATTTAGAAGCAGATAAACACACATCTAATTGACACAGTGTAAGTAAATTGATGATTATATCAACTACAGTTAATTTAAATATGCAAGCCAATGAAACATCTATATAAAGCAGTTTTTCCACTTGGTGGAAGATTGCCTTCCTTTTTTTTGTGATCCCCACGTTACAATGTCTCAACAACCTGAATACATTAAAGTTAATATTCATAATTTCCTTAAAGTCATATAGATAGTAGATGCACTAACTCTCATAACTGCATAAATAATGCAATGTACTTTGGAGGGTTGTGGTTGTGGGTTGTTTGGGTTTTTTTTGGTGGGTTTTTTGGGGGGGGGGGTGTTTGGT
>JANIJG010009091.1:0-10010 GCA_024611175.1 Megaceryle torquata | reverse complement strand
TTTGTTTTGTTTTTTTGCTATTTTTGTTATTTTTAGCATATTGTCTTGAACTACTACATGCACGGGTAAATAGTTGATTTACGTATGTTTGGTTCAGGAGGCTGGAATGAGGCCTAGTAATTCTGTTTTTTAAATTTAGAATTAGACAGAGGGATATTTTAACTTTGAAGCAGGAGTTATGTGTCCATTATAAATAACATTAGTGAAGAATTAGATAGTTGTCAGTCCAGATTAGAATCTAGAGACGTTTCTGCAGAGCTCTTCACGTTAGTGTGTGACCTCTGTCAACTTTCCTTTCTGATTTCTGCTTGATCTCAGTGGGAAGGAGTGTAAAGATGTTTATTCATTTCTCACAGCAATGTTCCCAAGCACAGGTCTTCAGGGCCACATTTCTTTTCAAAGTAACAATTGACAAAGCTTCACAGTTATCTCTCAGTGTATTTTCAAGCTGTTACTCTACATTTAGTGACATTTTTCCCTTCATGGTGAAAGAATAACAGAAAATATGACTACCATACTGTGAGACATTACTGAAAGGAAATAGTTAGTAGGGCATTGTCAGGGCTGTGGGAGATCAGCAGCCTGGCAGTCCTACCAGAAGATGACCAAATGGTTGGTGGTTTGTTTTGGGGTTTCTTTTTGACACAGATTAAACCTGTGGGTTTTCATGTATGATCTACAATTCCTTTTAATGCCAACAATTATGGGAGGACATCAGGTTTTTGTCTTGTCTTAGCCAAACATCTTGGGTTTAACCATGTTACAATTCAAAGAACTGATGGATTTGCTGTTGGGTTTTTTTTTTCTGTAACAGAAAAAAAAAAAAGTGTAGTATTTCTCCAAAATATGGTAAATCATTACACTGAAATATTTGTCTCAAATATTTCTTCTACACTTGTGTTTGTTGCTTTGTTTTTTTTTTCCCAACTGCCCCATTCCCTTCCCCACATCTTGTGAGTTGGACATGTGTGTGGATTCAGGCATTACTTGAACATAGGAGATCAGGAGATTTTTGGATTGCTTGTTGCAGTTTTGTTTGACAGGACTCTGTCAGAATACTGCCTACTTAAAGTGTGTACACCTAACAACTTTATAAATTTGAAGATATAATTTATTGGGGAAAAAAAAAAAAAAACAAACCCCAAACTAAAATATGGTTGCTTTTGAAATAGAAATTCAGATGTCTTGGATGTTAAAGGTTAAAGTGATGGATCTTTTTCTCCTCTTCACTTTGTAATCCAACATCTTTCCCTGTCATTCTTAGTTAAATGAAGCCGTGTAGCCCTTGCTGGGTTCCCTGGGTAAAGTTTGTGTTACTTTTGGTGTGTTGTGTCTTCCTTTTCATTTTTTTTTTTCCTTTCCCTTTTTTCCTCCCTAGTCCCCTCTAAGGTGTGTCTCAGAGTATGCTTCTCTCCCCTTTCAGGTCTCCCTTTACATACCCCTGCAGTTTCCCTTCTTGCCTATAAGCTTTTGCCAAATGAAGGTGTGGAGTCGCTGTCCAAAACAATTTTTCACCCACCAAAAGCATGCATTTGTTTCCATTAGCAGCAGCAAACACAAGGCAAATAGACAGCCTTTCCTCTGCAGTTCAGCCATACTCATAAAATACACTGTACAGACAGTAAGTGGTGAACAAGTAAATGAAGCAGGTGCTGTCCATCACAGTTCATGATGGTGTGTTAAACAGGACAGAAGCCTCAGGAATAGGATATCGTTTGGCCCAAGAGGAGATTATTGCGAATGAATGTGTGTTTAGGAACAGCAGAACTCTGGATGTTGAGCATGTAGCCAGAAGCCTGCTTTGCTGGTTTACTAATGCTCAAGAAGCAAGCCGGGCTGGACAGCTATCCAAGTTTGCCACACATACTGTCCTGCTATGAACATTTCACAAAATATTGCATTAGAGGCTTTTCAGTGTCACCAGACTGTAGCTTGTTTTGACAATTGTTCAGTAAAGACAGCTGCAGGCACTGTGATAGGCAGCCAAGGAAATTGGGACTGTGTTTTGGAGAAAAAGAAAAGGGGGGGGGGGGGGGGGAAGCAGGTTTTTCGACTGTCCCTACAAATGTGAAGCAGAAAAAATAGCCTGAAGGTACTCTCATAACTTACACAAACACTGTCAATAAGGGAGAATAAAGGAAGGAGGTTTGTCTTTTCTTTAGGCATAGTTTATAACTAGTCTGGCTGCATATGTGTAAGTATATAACAAGTAATATATCAATATGGTAAAAAGTAGAATTAATTTAAAAAAATATTAGTGAAATAAAGATTAAAAAAAAATTTAAAAATCTAAATAGAGCTTTGAAAAGTTTATAAAAACATGTAAACAGTTATAAAAGCCTTTCATATATCTCTCTATTGGATTAACTCCAGAAGGAATTTTCATACAGTAAATTCTAGCTGATATGTAGAGATGCTCAATTTTTATGGTTGGGGATCTGATTCTACAGCAACTGTAACATCTTCAGGCTGTCTTTATGGAATGATAGGTGAATTTGAACATGATGTTCTTTTATTATGTCCCAAAAACCTTTTACCTTACTAATCAATTTCAAACATTCCCTCCCTTCTCTTCAACTCCCCGTCTGTCTGAAGCTTTTAAGTTATAATTTAGTTAGGAAGCTATTTCAGTCTTTCTTTCACTGTAACACTGCTTATCCTTCCCTGCTCAGAGCTCATTTGGAAAGATGAGGTATGACTTCTGTCTAATTAGAGAAAAAAGTAGTCAGCTAAAAAGTGTTCAGCTAATGACTGATGCTTTGATAGGGTCTGAACAGAATTTGTCCTTTTTCAGAGAAAAAAAAATGACCTTCTCTTCAGTCAACATAGTCTTTAAATGAAATAATTTTCTATATTATCCAATCTTTAATGCAGACCTATAACTTCTTAATGGTAAATAAGACAATATGCAAATTTCACACCCTACAATGGGCAACTTAGTATGTTACTTTTGTTTTGAAATCTCAGTCTTTTTTTTTTTTAATTATCTCTGTATAAGCAGAATAGTTTTGTATGGTACTCAGAGGTAAGATTTAAATTCATTAACATGTAAACAAGGATATTACGGAATAGACTCATCAGTGGTAGGATATTGGCATGTCAACAATTTCTTTCCTCTATAAATTTATACCCAAATATAAGGCTGTGTGGTTCTTACAGATCTCTATGCAAGACTATTCTCTTGCAGCTTGACCTTCAGGTTTTAAGATGATTTCAAAATTTGTGACGCATACGAGCTGTTTCATGAGAACAAAGGATGTTCAAGCACGTATTTTGCTGAGATTTTTGCCCTGTGAGAAGGGTGCTTCAGTTTACTGTTCAAGTGTGTCCATGTATTGAAAATAAAGATAAATATGTAAAAATAAAACCAAAACAAACCACCTAAAATGCTTTAGTGTTTTAATACAGTGAAGTACTTTACTACTACTCAAAGAAAGCTTATATCCTCTTATGCTCTGTTGGAATTTCAATTTTTTTTCCTGTGCCACTGAAGTATTTTTGTACTACCAGTATACACGATATAATACAAAATGACAGGAGAGTACCTTGGACTTCGGCTACATTTGCTGAGCGCTTCACTAACATGTTCTCACTCATCTCTGAAGCAGAGAGTATTCTGTATATTATAGGACTGCAGAGTGAGTGACAGTACAGTGTTTCAATTCCATTTTTATCATTTAAGCTAGTAGGTTGGTGTTTTAGTCAGATTTCATGGAATTATTATTTTGTTGAATGTACTAATCCTTAATATTTCTAACATTCCCATGGAGAGTATAAACAAAAATATCAGAAACTCTGACTCTGTAGCAGGTAGCTTACTAGATACCAGTCAAGACTCTGATGGCTCATACAGTCTGACAAGGAATTGTATAGTAAGTACATGTAAGGCAGTACTTAGGTGAATTTGAGTGACCAATTTCCTATATGGAATTGTTAAAACTATCACACTTCTTAAAGAATTTCTTGTTATCTACTTTTTGCAGTCTCAGAATGATGTGTACACCCTCAAAAGGGTGAAAATCCCACCATTGAACAGACTAATGGCTAGTCATCCAGTAACACACTTCTAATTATTTCATTTAAATAAGGTTTGAAAAACTTTAAGTTCTGGTGTCTTTCCAGTTATGTCTGACTGCTACATTTCTTGCTGAAACATTTTATGTATTTCAGAGATGTATTTTATGATCTTCCCATATTCCAGAAAAGCTTAAACGGACTTCTTATACATTGTAATTAGTCTTCATCCTGATAGTTAACACAATCAATGAAATATATGTGTATTGCAAGGATACCATTCAAGGTTTAGAAACTTCTGCTGCTTTACAGTGGATGGATTCTATTTAACTTCTGTATATGTGTGTTGGTCAGTTTATTTGTTTAATCATTGACATTTGCCATTGCACTCAGCATAGCAGAATCACAATTACTACTTCACAAAGCTTGCAGTGTAAGTTGTAACAAACAGGATATATAGCCACTAATGGTCACAGATTTCTCAGAATGCAGCATTTTTAATAACAATGTATTATAAGGATGTAGCAATAAGATGATTTTTTCCTGAAAATTGTGATTTATAAAGTAGTTGTTGATTGATCTGTTCAAGTGGAGCGTGATAGTAACTCTGACTTGAGTCCATAGTTTTTCAAGTTTAGCAGTACCCATTTTTTAAAATGCCTGCAATTTATGATCATCTATCAGTATTTTAGAGAAATTGTAGTAAATTTAATTTTGAAAATAGGTCAAAGTCTAAGAAGGGGAAAAAGATTTAAAGTGGTCACCTCACACAAGAGAGAAAGGAATTAATTCCAGGTATAGTTGTTGGTACGCTAAAAATGGAAGAGCAAGAAATGAAAAAGCTGAAATAAAGTGAGCTGAGATTGTTTTGTGGATGACATTGCTAAGATGAAAAGAGGTTCTGGCAATGGTGAAGCTGGTTTGGGTCCTGAAATTATGGTACTAACCAAGATATAGCAGAATGTTTGGGTCCAGTGAATTATGTTGTCCAGACAATGAACTTGATATACAGCAGAAAATCTGGAATTTTACTAGGTCAGAAGAAACTGGAGAGAGTAACAAGATGGAAATAGCATTAGGAAGGTTGTTTATTTATTTATTTATTTATTCATAAACAAAGAAAGGCATCATGTGTTTCAATAACTAAAGCAAAAATGGTAATTTTGGTTCAGAACAGGGATCTCCATAAAGGGACAGTATAGATAGAGTTATAATGATATAAGAAGGCTGGTATACTTCATTAGAGAAAGACTGATTCTTTTTCTCTCTCTTTTAAAACTTCAATGTGTATTTAAATCAATGTGTAAAGCATTGGGGCTACCATGAAAAGATGCTTGCTGCTTATTTATACTGAACAAAGAGGAAAGGAATATATAGATATACAAATAACAATATAGATCAGTCTCTCGACAGCAAAACTGTAAGGACTTGTTTTTTAAATGAACTTCATAAAACCACCTAGAATGTGGGTGTGAAAATTTTGCAGCATTTCTGTAGTTTTATAACTCAGCCATGGGCTTATTTCTAAGATAAGTATGTTCAGCATTGCTCACAATAGCTATGGTTCTTTCCTTCAATTACCATGTAGTGTGGTTTTCTTGCTTGCGTCTCAGAAGAAATCATTTGTCTTGTGTTCTCTTATCAGATTGTTTATGGGAAGACTCTAGAGGAAGAGCTTTTTCTGTTTAAAAAAAAAAAAAAATGGGCAGTTATTGTCCTGTTAGAGAACACAAGTTCTTCTGAAGTATACTGGCCCTTAACTGTGTGTTTCTGTTGCCATGGAAATGGAGACTTTTTTTTTGTTTGTGTTTTGAGGTAGGTTTATTTGTTCTACTTTTTGCATTTTATAGTCTTCCCTTCATAAGTTTAGTTTTTTACTGCAGTGTTGTGCTTCTTGAAAGCACAGCAGTCATTCCTTTATCATCCTTTTACTTCTCTTTCATGTTGATTACAATTTGATAGCTAAAAGGCTGTATTGGCAGAGATGAATATACCATGCACATACTTCACCATATAGAAACAGTCTCAGTCTGGCAGGAAAAAGGCATTGTTGTAATGAAGCATGTATTTAAAATGTTAAATGTTGCATTGGACCAAATATTAGATATTGTTAGCACTCCACTTTTCATACAGATGTACACTGCAGAGTTAAGTTACCGGTGGAGGCTATCAAAGCAGTCCAATTCTTTTAGTGTCTATTCTCTATTGAGATTCATTACTAAAAAAGGTTTTGTTCTTAAAGACAATTTAAAATCACTTACAATTCTTTCATACTTAGGTTTTCTAGATGTTGGTGAGAAAAATTACTCCCAACATTAATGTGGTTAAATACTATTTACTGATTGAGAGTAAGAAAGTGAGAGTAAGAAAGTGAGAGTAATGGGTTAATCCTATGTCCCTTCTGTTGCCAGGATCCCTGAGGTATATTAGCCTCAAATGGATCTCTTCAAGGCACCTATGACACAAGGCACAGAAGTCCCATTCTTGGTGAGGTTCAGCATACCTCACCATTTGCCATGCTTCTATAGTCTTCTTTCTCATCACTAAATTTATCAATTAAAGATGGTCTTTTTCCTCACAATAAAACCATTAATTTGTCATCTAAAATGTGAAATGTCCATGAAGGATAGGTCATACATGATAGGACATCAGATGGGACTATCTGTACATACTCCTGTAACATCTCTGTATCTTCCTGTAACACCTGCAAGCTAGCGTGACAGGAGATAGTGTATCAGAGGCCACTTAAGCCAACATGTGGGTACTAGCTAGGGCAGCTTAGTTGGGTCAGTATATACCTCAGGATCGTTAATTCCTCATTATGTCTTCAGACATTTTTCCCACTGTGTTACAGTTTTTCTGTACATGTGTGTTAAAATGAGCTGAATCGTTGTAAGCCTGTGTTATCTGTAAAAATAAGCAAACATTTTTGTGCTGATTGAAAGAAAGCATGATTCAGACTGTGCATAATTTGTGCCTCTGTTCTGAAGGTGTGTGCTGCTTGCTTCTGAGAAAAGAAGGGAAAGGCTGAAAGAGATCATACTTTAGAAGCAAACTTACAATGTGTTCTCTTTCATGGGAGACTATTACATCCACCATTGGTTTTGCTCTGATAGAACATTTCATCCTTCTTTCTAAACTTCATATGAAATATGTATGCAGTGAATGACAACTTCAGCAGAGTTCCCAAGAGGTATATCTTGCAAACTTGAAATCATAACTTACTGTAGCCTGTTTAGAGGATGAAAAACATGGGGAAAAATCTGCTAGTCATAGCAAATGTGTTTGGCATGTTTATCCATTTCAGCTTCCACCTTTTTCCAAATCTTTATGTTAGGTGCATGCTGTGCTTCCAGTATAGTGAATCTTTGCAGACTTTAGGCCATCTGTGAGGTTTTAACATTTTTAGCTGTCCTGTTAATTTCTTTTTAACAAGTTTCCCTATTTTCACACAGTTCCCCATTTGAACTTCAGTAAAGGAATGGTTGATATAATTTGTTCTTTTTGTCTGTCATAGTTTTTTCTATGTGTTGCTGTATATTTTGAAATCTAGTATTACAGGTCTTCCTGTTTTCCCTCCATACTGGTGTGCTCAGTTTATCAATGCTTTCACTTAGGGTAAAATATATTCATATTTGGATATGTGTAAATCACTCTTTCTCTTTAAAAATAAACAAAACATTCAAAGGCATGATATTTTGATCCCTATTATTATTACCTGCCATTAACAAGCTACTGTATTAATTTCTTAAACAATTATTTATGATATATGTAATAATAATAGGGATCAAAATATCTTGTTAATGGAGGGTAAGTTAAACAAAAAGCACACTGGTAAGTATTTTATTAAACGTGTCCTTCAAAACAATTTGCAGATGACTATTTCACATCTAAACGACTCAGATTACTTCTTTTACGTGCTGTATGATAAGTATACAAAATATTTTTGAAAGGGTCAGAAAATAGCTTTTGAAGTAGATATGCATTCTTATAATCTACAATGTTAACAGATTCAGAAAGATGTAAAGGATCTTCATATTTTCAAGCTACTGTGACCCACACCTGAATTTGTAATGATAAAATAAAAAATCCATTTTTTTCTGTGCTAGTAGGATGTGTCATGAGCATAATAAATAAATAAAATTTAAAAAGAAAGAAAATCCCGATTTTGTTCAGCCAGATTTTTCCATTATAATTACACTTTGGACCATAGTTTGAGACACAAACCAGTAAACTTCTGTAAAATCTCTCATTAGAGTAAGTGTTGGCTTTAAAGTTATTATATTTATACCAGGATTAGTGGGGAAAATATGCTATTATACTTTAATTTGATGACATTTCTGCAGTGTAGAGTGCAATTCCTCCTTTGTTAAAACACTAGATTTTAATAAGCACAAAGAAGGCTTAGAGGTGTCTGATAAATAAAAACCAAATCAGTTTACCTGTGCTAGAGTAAAGGTGATAATTCAGGAAATGTAGTTTGGTTTGCTGTGTTTTAATCGACAGCTTTTCTTCTCTTTATGGGGAACTTCTTTTTTTTTTTGATCATCTGAAAACTTATCTGTAATCCATTTATGTGATTTAATTTTCCAGATTAGGAAATTCCTCTCCTCATTAAGAGATTTCAGTTAGAGGCTGTAAAGGAATCTTGTCTTGAATACCACTCAAAATATGCCACTTGAAGAAAACTAAAATGAACAAGCAAGCAACAACAAAAATACAAAAAAAAACCCAAAGCAAAACAAAAACCAACAAACCAACCAACCAAAACAAACAAACAAAAACCACAAAAAAACCCCCCAAAACCCCCAACAACAGCAAAAACTACAACCCCCCCCCCAAACCAAAACAAAAAAACCCACCCCAAACCAAAACAAAAAAACCACCCAAACTACCAAAGAAAAAGTTTTGTTAATCTTTATTTCCCCCAACCTGTCCTGTTGTAATGTTGCTAATAAGGGTATTGAATGTTACTTTAATCCTTTTAATGCACTAAGTATATAACAGAGATTAAAAAAGGGATTACAGGATCCAGGGAGTTTGCCAAACCAGCATCATTAAACCAGTGCTCATGGAAGATATTTATAAAATGTTCTTTTGCAGCCTGTAACTGAAAAGTCATTTTCAGTTATGCTTTTAAAACCTTTTTCTCTGATTTTCTAGGAATGATAAGGGGATGGGGTGAGTGATGTAATGCAACACTTAGTGTATGTTCTGTTAGGACATGATTTACATCCCTAGGTGTTCAGGGGGGTTGGACTTGATCTCCAGAGGTCCCTTCCAACCCCTACTGTTGACTCTGCCTTTTGTTGCTGGGTGTGCATGTTGCAGAAAGGGCTCATTTGTTGAATATTTTGCAACTGAGTAGCACTGCATATATCTGTGTGTTGGATTTATTTGTATACATCTACATATGTATATACATACACACAACAACTTAAATAAAGCACACATGCATGCATCTATATATGTTGGTGCATTTCATCTCTAGAACTTCTCTCCTAACATAGTTAGAAATATTCAATCTATTTTTTCTTTTTTTTTCCTTTTTTTTTTTTAATTAAGCTTTGATTCTGTTGGTGGGTTTTTCCTGTCATGACAGTTACTCTAAAAGAATGTCCATGATGCCTGTTTTATATTCCTAACATTGGTCACACATAGGTCATCAGAGACAGTGATGTATTGCTGATTAGGGGATATACTAAGGAGTAGAAAGTTTGCTTGCAAATAATTATAAACACAGTTTAACTTTCATTATTTTACAAATTGAATATTTGCGATCTCCAGTTTTAACAAACACAGGCAACTAAACTCAACCCTGTAATAAGCATTCAACATCTATGATTTTGTCAGCTTCACAATTCTTCTTGAGCTTTCTGTGCCAGTTAGCCTTTTGTTTGTTTCTCTCTTTCATTGTACTGTTAATCTTTTTTTTTTTTTTTTTTTTTTTTTTTTTTTTTTTTTTTTTTTTTTTTTTTTTTTTTTTTTTTTTGTTG
>JANIJG010009089.1:0-75115 GCA_024611175.1 Megaceryle torquata | reverse complement strand
TATATAAATTTTCAGTTATAATTTAAGGATTTAGTTTCTAATCTAATCTTCTAGGTGAAAGAGCCTTTAGTTCTCCACACCTACAGTCTTTTGGATGAGTGAGGACAGCATGAAAAGTATCTCTTAAAAATTTATAATGTGCAGTCTGCTCAGTATTTCCATCTCACTCTTTCCTTCCTACCCAAGTCTCTATGAGACCCTTATTTTATGAAGTTAAATAATCTTAGAGTGAAACAACTTACACATTCTTAAAGGAAATTGTTTCCTGACAGAAGGTTCTTAGATACCAGCTGCTTCAGGTAGAGACAAATTCCTTTTGGGGATGAAATACATTTTTAGATAATACCTGACGTAACTCTTACAAAAGACTATATTCAATCATACGGCCTTCTTGATCAGATAAGATACATAAAAATTCTTATGACCCAGAGCCACAAGGCATTTAAAGGCCTCATCAGAGATCTGGTGGATGGGGAGACTAAAAATAGTTTTTAGTCAAGACGTGGCAATCTTTTCACAAGTGTCCCAGGACTGGAGTAACTGGGTCCAATGTAGGGACCAAAGAAGATTTGCTAGTGTCAGTCACAGCTCACTTCCTCCCACAGAGAGGACTCAGGTTATTTAGGAGGCCCCACAGTAGTAAAGCTACTATGAAGAAAGCCAGAATGGAGTCATCCTCAAATGTGTGAAAACTGCAGTGAGAGATGTTGATCTCCTCTCTCTGGTGACCAGCAACAAGACATGAGGTAATGGAATGAAGCTGCATGAAGGGAAGTTCAAATTGAACATTAGTAAATGCTTCTTCACTGAGAGTGTGGTAGGTCACTGGAACAGGCTCCCCAGGGAAGCCTGTCAGAGTTCAAGGAGCGTCTGGAAAATGCTCTTAGTCATATGATTTAGGTATTCCTGTGAGTAGCAGAGCTTTGAATTCAATCCTTATGGGTCCCTTCCCACCTGAGATGTTCTATGTCTATGATACTGTCTATGTACATTGGGCATTACAGATTGGGTACCATCTACAGTACAATAATAGTAATCTACTGTTACAGAAGAATAGGAGTTATATTATAAATATACCTATATAATTACACCTATACTAACTACCATAGACAGAAAAATAGTGATTATGAAATAATAAATAACCTTGTTCTGACTTATAGATGGGCAGAATAGCTCTAGGCATTCACAGCCATTTTTTCTCACTTCACAGGAATTTTCAGCCTTAGTAGTGGCCACAGTTGTGGGACATAGTAGCATTTCTGTTTTGTGTCATGCAACATAACACTTTGTACTGGCCTAAGTATCACCAGTGGCAAGTGTAGGATTTTTCCTATCTGAGTTCGGATCATGTCCAGATTTACTGATGAACAGATGAACCGTGGAGAATTTTGGCTTGAAAGTCTTTAATGTTTCATATTCTGTGTTACTCTGTTTTGTCTAACTTATGAGCTTTCCTTTCTGTATTATTTAGACATGCAACTATACATGATAAAACTTTTCAATATATATTTTACTTTTAACTGCTTCCTTGTTTGCTAAAAGTATTTCTTAGATCTACCTTCTTCTACATCTCTGATCTATTATCAGAAGTGCACATCATGTTAATTCGGGTTTATCAAAAAAACCCAAACCTGCTCAGTTCTGAGATAACATATATTCAGATCACCATATGCATAGTCTGTATTTAAGGTCTGTCTAACACAGAAGTTACATATTCAGAAACTGTGTGTTCCTGTTATATTCTACATTGAGCTAAATAAATGTGATCCTAAAATAATTATAGTTGAAGAAGCCTGGATCCTGAAACTCATACAGTATCCTCACTGAGGCAAAAGCAAATGATATAAAAGGAGTTTTGAAAGAATGAAGTAGAACACTGACTAGAAAAGAATATCTTTATATTTGCTTCCTCTGGGAATGAAGGAGACGTGAATGAAAATCCAGGGGCCAGTTCCAGGGAAAGAATTGTTTCTATTTGTGGAAGGAACAGGTTTGCCTCAGGTATGAGGAGAAGACAGCTGACCCCTTATAGTATAGGTGGCTGGTATTACCCATCCCTGATTCTGCTGCTCTTTAAGGTCTGGAGCACCTGATGTTGGCCAGCAACCATTGTATAATCTTCCTGTCTGCATGGGTTGATAAAATATGATAGGTGAACAGAGACAGGAACAAGGTGCTTTCACATGGGAAAATTCCCTGAAAATCTTTATAAATAAGTGGGTGGGAATGGAGGGAGAGATGGTGTGTTTCTGGTTCCAGTGACTGCTACTATAGGAGTAGGCACTGAAACTCCTTGCAGTCCTCTCACTTCTTAAAAGTCACCCTAGATGAAACTGAGTCTTTGCAAGGTGTTGTGATTGGCACCAGGATCTGAAGAAGTGGATGGGAAACTGGTCAGAGTTCTGCTCTTGGCTGCTTGGAGCAGGATTTCTCAATATGTGGCCAGATAACAGTAGCTGTACTAGTACATGAGGGAGAAAAGTAGACCTGCTACATAATGTGATCTTTTTACATCAACAGATAAATCATAACACAAAGACATCAAGCCCCAAAGGTCTTCTATTCAGGTGTTGTAAGTTGAAAAAAAAAAAAAAAAAAGTAGTTTATCTCAGGTAGACTCTTTAAAGAAAATGTTCTTGGAAGACAACTCATCAAGCATATTTAACATTAATGGGATTGGGAAGAATAATTTATGTACATTAGAAAAAAGGAAGCCCAAAAAATCATAAGAACTGAACACAAGCCAGTTCAAAATTATTTAGGATGTTGTACAAGTTACAACAGTACATTCCGTGACTTGTAGCCTAATATCAAATATCACAAGGTGTCTTTACAAAATTAAAGACCAGACACAGCTCAGCATGTTAGATCTATGATGAATATGAATCAGTTCCACTCTTTCTTCAGCCCTGGCCACCATTCCCATGCCAATTGACTGAAGTTAAACTGCACAGATTAAATGCAAAATGAGAACACAGTCAATAGTATGCCTTCAAAATCATAAGATCAGAAATTAATATGAGATTGCTTTTCTTCCCCATCTCAGTCCCTCACCTACTTCTACTCTGCCAGGTATCATGTCATATTATCTGTCAGAGATAGGCAAATCCATAGTCTAAAATTCACAATAAGATTAAATTTGGATTCCAGCCCTATTGCCACCTTCCTCAATAAATAGTGTATATGGCAATAAGACAGCTGTTTCATACTTTTTTCCCCTTGGAAAAAGTCGGTTTCAAGGTACGCTAAAGTATTAGGATCTGGTCTTACAATAATAAATTAAAAAAATACTGAAGCTGGCAAAGTTCAAACCGACACATTTATAATAGTGAGAGTAATCATACTGTGAATCAGATTTCCAAGGGATGTGGTAATTTTTCCATAATTAGGGAACTTTAAGTCAAGACTGGATATCTTACTAAGAGGTATATTCCAATTCTATTATAAATACTTAAGCCTAATGCAGGAATAAGCTGGCTAGACCTATATGGTTTATTTTATGCAGGAAAGCAGATATCATAGTGATTTTGTGTGAACTTAATATCTATGAGAAATAATAGTGATGGTAAAATAATAGCATTACAGCTATCGAAGTAGTAAAAATCAGACACCAGAGTCCAGAGTTAGGCTGTTATTTAAGTACTTGGTTTCCAAGGATACTAAGAGTCAAATGGATTTTGATGGCCTCTATATCCTATAGCAAACAGAAAAAAAAAAAAAAAAATTAAAAAAGGGAGCTATTTTACATCAGTCTGAAAAAAACCCAAAACCAACACAACAAACCAAACCAAGCCATCTAACCAAAAGCAAACAAAGAGAAAATAAATGAAATAAAACTGATGATTGTGAGGGAATTCCAAGCTCCAAAAAGGATCTCCAAAAGCTGAGGAAGCATTTATGAGCAAAGGAAAGAAAAATCAACTTCATTTTTATGAAAGTAGTGGGGTTCCTTTGTTTATTACAATTTAGTTTTTCTTCAGAGATTATAATACACAAGAAAATCCATCTGGCGCTTTTTTTAATCACTGCCATTTATAAAACATCATTTTCTTAATGAAGATGATCTACTATGAGATGAAGGCAGCAAAAGTTTTAAACTGTTTTACTGAAGATAAACTAGGAAGTAGCAGTCCATGGAGCTCCAGATGAGGAGCTTTGAGGCAGAAATTTCAAAGGTAGTCATAGTTGGCCCAGTGTTCTCTCTGAAAATAGTGGAAGAACTGAGTGCTCTCTCTCTCTTTTTTTTTTTTTTTTTTTGTGTGTGTGTGTTTGTTTTTGTTTTTGTTTTGTTTGATTGATTGTTTTGTTTAGTTTTGTTTGTTTTGCTTTGTTTTGTTTTGATAATGTTCTTTAATGGAAGCAAAGGTCGTCAAGGAAAAAGTTTTGATGGTAATTAAACCTTTTGCGTTAACTACCTGAAAACTTGTCAGGTCTAATGGTCCAGTAGTAGACACCTATCATCATTCCCAAAGGTTTTCATTGTGATAATTATTATAAATCCCTTCCCTTCAGTGAGAAGGAATTTTCCTCCTCCTTAGCTTCAATGTTCACTTTTAATCAAGGAAAATAAGCCTAGCCAGATAGTCAAAAGAAGCATAAGGCATGCCCTGTTCATTTAGTAGCACAGAAAATATTTTAACTGAAAATGCTGAGGTGAATACTTTAACATACAATTTGACTCCTATTACTCTTCTCACAATCCTTTAAAATTTCAGAAAGAGACATTATTACTTGAACCCTCTCAGAAATTAATTTCCACTGTGATACATGCTGTTTAATCACTTAACCGATGTCGACCTGCCATAATGCCGTGCCTCATAGCTACAGCCAAGGGAAACATCCCTCAGACATGGCTACCTGGGCTGTTGAAGCACCAGGGCTCACATACCATGTGCTGCTTCCAATAACCCAGCTCATTAGAGGATCCCTGCACAGAATCACTTAGAATATCTTTTCTTACAATACCAGTACCTTAAAAAAGCATTCACTTGGAGGAAAATACTGCTCTTATTCCCTCTTTATAAGCAGAGAGAGATGATAATAATTTGCAGAAGTGCTCATAACTGTTATTACTTATTCTTTGCACTGTGATAGTATCTATGAACAGAATCTGTGGCAGAGCTGGAAACAGAATCTAACTTTTGTGAGCACCTGTCAAGTGCCAAAACCACAAGTCCTTCCTTCCACCCACACTGTATGCATTTGTAAAGAATTATGATTTTTTTTTTAAATTCTGTAACTGCTACAGAGCTGTTAACCCCCACCACCACCCCCCCACCACCCCAGTATTCTGGCCTGTATTTGGTTTGGGAAATTAGATTTTTAAGAATATTTTCATGATATACTTTTTTCTTTCTCTATATATTAATTTAATACTTCTCCTTTGAAAAGGCCCTGAATGAGGGGAAATGAATTAGCATATTGCACTTGTACATTCTTAGCAATTACTCATATGAACTTATTCACCATTCATATTCACATAGTCATAAAACTCAATTTGTAGAAAACATTGATTTCCAGGGTATTCTCACAGTCTTTGAGGGATCAGAGAAACCATCTAACCTCCCTCAGACACTACAAATACAAGTCAGAGGAAGTGAGAAAAAAACTGGAACTAAAGAACTTTCAAAAAATGGCGTCAAAGAAAAAAGTCTGTATACAGTTTTTCACTCACTCACACACAGCAACAAAATGTGTGTCTTTTAAGTTTCATTCCTGTAGAAAGCAGAGATCACTATGGCTTCTACTTGCAAAACTGAAAAAAGCCAGGAAAAGAGTTAAGTGAGCCAGGATAGGAGGAGCCCTTCGGAGTCTGTTAAAAGATGTAAATAACTTTTGTGCTGAATGTGGCTCTGATTAAACAAAGGCATTATTATTAGTTTTTAAAAACTGTAAATCTGGAATATACACATCAACTTGCCAAGTAACAATGCCATGCTACTTGTTTCCCATTCTCACTTTTATCCTAGTTTTACCGTCTTTACCGTCCATGTTA
The DNA here is from genome assembly GCA_024611175.1 of Megaceryle torquata. Classification (NCBI taxonomy): domain Eukaryota; kingdom Metazoa; phylum Chordata; class Aves; order Coraciiformes; family Cerylidae; genus Megaceryle; species Megaceryle torquata. Next base: position 69,120 of record JANIJG010009089.1, on the reverse strand, counting down.
TTCAACTTTGGGCCCCATACTGATTAACCCAGTGAAACGCAGGTCCATGATTTGGCTTCTAGAGGCTACTGCAACATGCAGAGCATGTAACTAGTAATAATAATAGTCTCCAGACACTTACCACTGGGCACGGTGCTTATTACCATGAGTAGTCTCATTGAAGTCAGTGACACTGCTTTCTTCCAGGAGTAGTTACAGTGCAGTTAATGGGACTCTTCATAGTGTAAACACCACACCCTATGAAAGTGTTTAAAATATCAGGACTTTATAAGCTATCCTGGCCAGGTAATCTGTCTTTATTTGTCCTGCAGAGCATCCCACGTGATTATGACATGATGTATTACAAATTAGAAATACAAAACATTCAGCAGCATGTTTTTTTCACACTCATAGTTGTTTCATTCTTTATAGAAACATAGCAGTTCTCTTAGAGACAGGACTCTAATTGCCTTTTTCTCTAACTTATCTATATTTCCCTACATTTTATGCACATTTTTCAATCACACTGAAATTCAGACAACCATAATAGTACTACTGGACGCATTTAGTGCTTCAAGCATAATGCTACTTGAGTCAGAATTTCTAAAGATTTAGGTGTCTTTGGCCTCAAGGAAAAAAAATGTTGTCATTCATTAATAAAAGAGAAACTCTCAGCACGGCTTTTTTTGTGCATGTAGACATGAAGATCACTCTGGAGCTACAATTATGCTCCAAGTGACCTTAGTCACTCAGTGTTTTTCTCAATTACTATGTGGTTCCCTATTTTTTTTCAAGGAAGAAAGAGTTGAGTTTCAGTGGAGTCAAGTTTTTGGCAAAGCAGCGTTTGTTTGGGAAGGATTGTATTGGACAGATATGAGTGATTTCCATTCAGGTGGGGTGGTCAAAAAGATTCATGGAGAAGCCAGTAACTCTGTCCTTCCTTCAGCAAATTTTAGAGAAAATTGAACTACTCTGTATGCTGGGAGATAATTGTTTAGAGGTAGAAAAACAGGACATGGCATAGCATTAGCCAGGTGGGAAAGCAAGTAACATGGGTCTTCCTATTAAAGGAGATGAAATCCCAGAGGGATGGCGAATATCATGTGTTTGTGTGTGTGAGTATGTCTGTGAAGCTGGAAGTGCTTCAAATATATGAATACAACAGAATGTGATAGACATTCAGGAATATCTTTTTAGGTGCTTATATATTTCAAAATGCTATAATGAGAAGAAAAGCAAAAATGGACAGAGAGGAAGGTAAAATGGTGAGGGAAAGTCAGATTGTGTAGGGTGGGCCAGAATGCCCAGAGGACAAGACAAATACACTAGATTATTCAAATGACTAAAGTTATCTCCATTAATAAACCTCAAAAGAAAAATTGCACAAAATAATCATGCATGTCCGATGGAAAGGTTTCTCTTTCAATATAAAACAACAAAAAGTAACTCATCCCAAGTAGATCCAGTGAGAAAAACAAAACAAAATGAAAAAAAAAAAATTTGCTAAAACTGCTTTATGTTTGCTTAGAGATATTTTTTACTCTTTCTGAGGATCAGGTGTAGCAAATCTCAAGCTTTTGAAAAGCAGGGAATGCTTTGGCAGATATCTCAGTTTAAATTTCTGAAATCTGGGGAATTCAAGTTCTAATTTACCTCCATCTGACCTACACTCAAACATTTACTTAGCTCCATAGAAGATCACTAATTTTTTTTTTTTAAATCTTATTTACAGTGCCTTCATCCTTCTGCAGATGACTCATTCTAACACTTTTCTTTCACTTACCAGTCTGTAAACCCACAGACCACACACATCTCCCATCTAGCTGCTGCTGATCTCAGTACCCTACCACTGACATAATGTACACATGACAGTGCAGAAATGAGGTATATATGCTCTTCCCAGATGCACCAGTATCTTTTCCCTTTGATCGTAAAAGCAGGAGTCATTCACAGGGATTCACATACACGCCCAGAAAGACAATGCTCCCCAGTCATCTCTTACCACAGCCACTGTCACGCTGCACTGTTCCATCCTATCCTTCTATCTCTGCACATACAGCTCATATACTGAATGCAGCAGAAAAGCCCCCGGGGAATCCCCAGCAGCTACATGCAACTTCCAGAGGGCACAATTAGGCTGCAGGGCCATGCTATTTAACCCTTTGCTTCCCAGTTTTGTCAAAATCTGAGTTTCTCCGTGTCCTTGTTGTGGACTAACACAAAAGGCATTTTCTCAATTCATAAAGCACTGTTTGTCTCTTGATAAGTATATAAAATATTCTAGGGAATGACTTCACAGTGGCTATATTCATCATCACATTTCAAGTCATCACTGCAGAGCATGTACAAAAAGCAAAACTTCACATTCATAATTGTGAGTATTTACCCCATGAGACTGATTTTAAGTGCTGTGATAATTTGATTACTGTGTACTTTCAATTAAAATAGTTCCAATAACTTGGTGCTTCTTATAAAAGTACTTCTTGTATATGTACAAATGAAGGAGCTATTCAGAGTTTGAGTGGTAAATAACATGCAAAAGAAAGCAACTACCTGTTTTCAGGCATAATCTACAAATAGAATGATAGGCAAATTTTACCAAAGTAAACAAGAATTAAATATTGTTTTGAAGAGCTGGGTCTTATATTGTATCACAGAAAAATGTATAGATGTATCATGTAATGCAACCTTTCATGGAGCTGTAATGGTATATCTTGCATGAGGTACTTGAAGATCAATTAATAGTTAGGATGAAAGGGCCAAGAATCCATGTAGTCTTACCACCCTGAGGCTTTGAGTTCAGCAAAGAAACACAAATCTCACCAGTAAACTTATCATCCAGGGCTTTGCAGCTGGCAGTCTGAGGAAAGCTTGATTTAAAAGCTAAGTCTAAAGGTGTGCTCTCAAGCTGCCAGTGTGTTCCAAATAGGACCAAGTTCAGGTTTAGACATGCCGTCAGCAGGCAAAGGACTGGGCCTGCTCCTGAGGATGCCCAGGAGCTTCTCTTGGCACATTTAAGTGTTAAGGAACATAAAAGTTAGGAGGCATGTCTAGCCTTTGAGCCAGCTGGAATACACACTTGTCTCAGCAGCACATTACCTCCACAACCCACATATGCACTGTTTCCAAATCAGTAAAACAATAAATTCCTTTCAATCTCTTGTGGCAACACTTCCTGAGACATTTTGTTGAGCAAAGTAGACTGGATGGTGCATTTAATACTCGCTTAGTGTGACAAACTTCTGTTAAATTTTAGGATGCCAAGTAAGTGTATGTACAAGGTACCCGTTATGACAGAAAGTAGACCCTGAATTAAAGTGATGCTTGCTTATGGGAGTGGTGGGCAGTGGAAGGCTGCTGCACAGCAAGACAGCATCTTTCTGGCATCCTGAAAGCTGATTTCTATGAAAGGTAAAATACACTGTTCATCTATGCAGCACAGATGGATATCCGTGAGCATCCAAAGCAAGCAAACACCTAAACAATGTGATTTCTTTTTTTTTTTTTCATATGAGCACCTCCCCCCCTCCTTTTTTTTTTAAATTTTATTTGTAATACCAGTATGTCTGCAAGTGACAGGCAATTTGAAAATAAAAGATTATTTCTGATGTTAATACCAGGCACTTAGATACCACCATGAAATTATAACTATTTGAATTCACAAATGCATGTTTACATGCAGTGAGGAGAGAACAAATACATGTATACAACCTGAAATACATTTAATGTAGTATAGACTTAAATTTCAAGAGAAAATGTAATAACAAATCCCACGGTACTTATTTTTCTAAGATGATGACTCTCCTTGTAATTGGTATGCCAATTTAAAACATTTTAACTAGACCTTTAAAAGTGGAAAAGGCAGCCTAATCTGGTGGAAAAGGGCAGTTGATGGCAGGGGGATCACATTTGTATACTAGAGAATGATTCTCTTTTCCAGGCTGTTTTGTCCTTCTGAACAGAGTCACAAAAATGATAGGTATAAGTGGTAGTTTAAACAAAACTCAGTTTAAATTCAGATGCTGATTTTGCAACTAGACTGTGTGGGGGCATAAGCAGAGGGTTCTTTCCAGTCCCTGCATTTGAACCTGGTGGAAAAATCCATCCCTGATTAAAGGTTACCTTAAGGAGACACTATTGTCTGTAACTACATAATTTTGACGTTTTGTGTATCTCTAATATAATCATATGTGTCTTTGTTTTCAACTTTAGAAGGAAAGCATTAAAGAGACCTGACCACAGAAAACATTTTTATGAATATGGCCCTTTGTCCCAAGTAAGTATTGCATCAGGGAGTACAGTGGCAGTACCTGTTGCTTAACTTAGAAGGAAAATGGTTTTAAATTTCACATCAAGAGAAAATATTAATATCTTTACAGGGAACAGTTTCTGAAAATAACTGCTAGTGATAAAACCAGGAGCACCAAGGGATAGTGTCTAACTTCCCAGGTGTTATATTAGTTGAGAATTTTTATTTTTCATAACAACATACCTGTTCCTATACAAAACAGATAAGTGTTTTCTTAATAAAACTGTACCATTACTGTTCTTACAGTTTTTTAATTTTTAAGAACAATAAGGAAACTGCTTACCTTGCATTTTATTAATTTATGCAGGATATATGTACAGTAAAAAGTAATGATTCTAATCCCTTTTCTAAGATTACTTTAAAACATAGATATCATAAAACATAACACTGAGAAAGTTTAAAACATGTATGGTGGAAGACAATAGAATGTAAATATTAATACAAACCAATTCACAATTGTAACCAGTTTCCAAGGGAATACAGCAAGAACCTAAGCAGTTGATATTCTATGCTTACGCCAAACTTTCCTCACAGCAGATACTTTCCCACATAGAAATTGTAGCAGTGCCACCTTGGGCTCTTCAGGGATCAAAAAAAAAAAAAAAAAAGGACTGTCTTATTGGATTGAACCTCAAAGGCTTCTTTGACGCAAGTGTTATTTTGACCACGTGAACGTGGTTTCTATTTTTTAAAAAAACTAGATTAAAACTTGCATGAACAAACTGTCCATTGAACTTTAATGTTTCTTTGTTGCTTTGATGGTTAGCAGATTTCTGCTTCATAGATTGCCTCCTCCCCAGACATTCTAAAAGTGAAATGATACATTGTAATTTGAATGATAATTTTGTTTTGATGATTTAATTGATAACAGACAGAGGAATAAAATCCCTGCTTTTCTCTGCCATGCAGATGATATAGCTACATTTCTTAGTAAACATCTGTATATAATTAAGGGATGTTGCACTAAAACTGTTTCTTCCTTACCTTTACCCTGGGGTTTTCTTGAAGATCTGTAGAATAATCCTGGTTCAGGAAAGGAGATGTTGCTTCTTGTCATTCAAGGATTTTTTATCTTTACTTTTAGTGATTTAAGTGCCAGCTAAAGTTATCTGCCCACATTGTTTTTAATGACGTCAAGACCAATCATAGCACATCCCCTTTTTGTTATCTATCCAAGAATCTCTGCAATCTCATCAGTTTATCTTAAAAAAGAAACCTTAATAGCTGTATTTCAGTGCACACAGGATTTGACCTAATGTGTGTACGTATTTTTGCAACTGTATTGTTATGTGGAAGATAGTAAAAATACTCAGTAGGATCACTTCTAATCCAATAGTTTTATTGTGTAGTAATACTGTATTTTTAAAGAGTTGCCCATCTTTGTATAGACATGTAAATCAAAAGCAGAACAAGGACTGTTCAAACCTGCTCTGCCTATGCTGCACACAGGGAGTTATTCATTCAGTTTATCAGCCATAAAAATAATTGCACTACACTCAAAACTGACTGACATCTTTTATACTTTTTAACACTAAAATGTCCTGGTAAAAAGAACATTACAATAACAACACCTGATTAGTAGAGAATTGCTACTGTAAATTATAGCATTTGCAGAATAAATCAGAGTTGAAAGAAATACAACTTTATATTAAAAGATATAATTAGGATTTTTTCTTCCTGTCTCCCCTATAATGCCTTAGCTATATCCTAAATATCATATCTATTCCTAGTCCTGCAAAAGTTTCCAAATATTCTGGTTTTGTGATTGTTGGGTTTTTTTGATTTGGTTTTTTTTTTCCTTCTTCTTTGTGTGGTTGGTTTGTGTGTGGGGGGGTTTTTTGTTGTTTGTTTGTTTTGTTTTGTTTTGTTTTAAACTTAAAATACATGCAGCTATAATGACTGCTAGCTTTTAAGGAAGAAAAATACAAATATTTACAGAAAAATACAAAGAAGATCAGTGTGTGTATGTGTATGCAGGACTCTTCCAAATCTGGATCTCATTTCTTCACCAGCAAAAGAGCAGTTACAAGCAAAACACAATCTACTGTCAATAGACTTTCAAAAGTAACTTAAAAAAAAAAAAAAAAAAGGATGTTACAGTAAAGTAAATAGACTATTTCATTTGTGAGAATGTCATTTGAAAATATTAACCTTTGACATCACTGATACTGTTTCAGAAGATTTTAAAGTGTTTTCCCAGTATCTAAAATCCAGGATAAATCTTGTGAAACTTCCTCAGTATGTTGTTCTTTTTTGACATATTATACATAGTAGATCTGATACTTGCATTGCCTCACATGAAAGTCTCAATGTTCTTGATCATCACTGCAAGGAGCAAGGAGTTGGACCTGATGATTGTTGTGAGTCCCTTCCAACTTGAGATATTCTATGATTCTATCTACTAGCTTGTCATTAAGAATACTTCCAAGGTTCTTCAGTAGTGATGGACTCCAAGACACTATCTGTGTTGCTGTTTGATGGCCATTCCAGGAGTCAGAACCATCATCAAGACTAGACAATGATCTTCTAAGCATGGGTTCAGACATGCTGGAGGGTACTTTAAGAGCACATGGGACTCCACATGTCCAAGCATGCCATGTAGATTAATTCCCTACCAAGTATGTCTAGATAAATAGCCTACAGGTTGATTGAGAAGCTGTCTTTCTGAGAGGCAGCCAAAAAGAGAACTAAATAGCAGTACAGTGTGCCTCTTCTTGGGATGCTCCAGAGACTGCACTGCTTGGTTGATTTTACCATACCATAAGTTTTATATGAATTACTATGTCACAGGTATCAGATTTCTTTTTATTTATTTATTTATTTATTTAAATTTCATATGGAAAACACATTAGAAAAGAGGAATACAGGAGGTTTGTGAGAGAACACTCTACTCATCAATCCTTATCTTAGATTAGCCTGTCTGGATTCCACATACTTGACCATGAGTCAATAGCATTGGCCATCTCAGCTCCGGAAGGGGTCCCAACTGTAAAGCAGCAAAAAGTTACATTAACAACCACCACTTAACAGTCTTCTTCCCTCAGGCATGATTACTGACAGATGTATTTGCATGGTGCCTGTCAGCATCCATACCTGCCCTATGAATAAACAGAAAACTTCAGTTTCTAGCACTGACAGTCCCTCATTCCTTAAGGAGCTAATTTATTTATCACCTCATTAAACTAAAGAAAATGAACAAAGTATAAACAAGTCAATGTTTTAGGGTGCCACAAGGGTGGTCTGCTATTGCAACATATAGAAAATGCTGCAGAAAGAGATAAGCTTTTAATGGTGCAATAAGAAAACTCTTCTTTATTCTGATTTATCTTATTTCTGTTGCTACTATTATCAATCTCAATTTAGAGAAATACAAGAAGATAGAAAAAGAAACTTTATAAGCAAGGACTTCCACTTAAAAAAGACACACTCTCCTTCAGTGAGTGCACCTTCAGTTCAGTATTTCTCTTGGCAAAGTTTAGGCATGTCTGTAGTTAACATATGTATCCTGCTGTCAGCCCTTTTCAAGAATTATATTTGATGCTGAATGCCAAATAACTTCTTTAACTATTAATAAATAACTCACAGGTATCTTAGATAGTGTGCACTTGAGGAATTATGCTAATATGTTCTATACTGGAGACAAGGGAAATTCCCCCTTCAAAATTTCCACTTTTCCTGACATGTTCTCCAGCTCTGCTTTCAAAATGGGTTCATTCTGACTAAGACAGACACCTAATCTCTTAGAGAATCTGATCACCAACTATCTGCTTCTTGCTGATGTTGATGAGAAAATTCCTGTTGACTCCAGGATGGAAGAGAATAAGGACCCATCAATTTTGGAGCCTGGTCTAGCTGCTTATATTTCATTAGCTTCATGGTAGGGACTCTTTGCAATTTTAAAAGAATAAACCAGTCACTACCATGTGAACCATATTACACTACGTATTACACGCTACCTAACAAACAATAAAATATTTTATAGGTAAAAAAGCATTAAGCGACACCATGATTTTTCATGTGGCTTACAGAGAAGAAAGAATCTCTAAGGGAATACTTAGATAAATTATACCCCAAATCACAAGGTGTGTCAGTTACTTGGAACATTATGTTTAGTGGAATTATATTTTTTTTCCATGTTTATTTAAATTTATTTAAATCTAGTCCCTTATAAAAGCTGATTTGTTGATGCCACAGAGACTGAAATGGATGTTATCTCAATCATTTATCCTAACACTGAAGTAATTCACCACTATCAAATTATAGTAGTTAGCCTATTTTAACTTATTGTTTACTTCCTAGATTTAGTTAATCAAACAGAAAATGTAATCCAAAATTAAAGTTTGGATGGAGAATTTTTTAAAAGCAGAACTCCCCAGAAATTAGCAGTTTTTAAGGGTGTTTGATTTCAGAAAGAAAAAAAGAAATCTGATTGATTCTTGACCACTAAATTAACTGTTGAAGTAAAATTAATAACTCACAAAGGAAGAGAGAGGAACACACAAGGCGAATTGATATAAGAAGGAAAACCTTGAAAATAGATAATATCTTTCTGCCTCTAATTTTTATTTGAAAATCTGATGACTAGAAAACTTATTTCAAACATCAATTTATATTTTTCCTTATGGTTAAAATATTTATTTTTCCTTGTGGATTTTCTCCCAAGAGATTTTAGACATCAGTGTCTCAACTTGCAGTTTTGACTCTCTGGGCCCATGGGAATTTCAGCCCTCAGCTCCAGAGCATGCTTTAACCAGGAAGGGGCAAAGTTCTGGATGAATGTGCCTTTCTCTTTCCTGTGTTACAGCTTGACAACCTTGCTCCTGAGAATTAGTCTGATGGAGTCTTTCATCAGTCTTCTGAAAAGGATGACAAAATGAGCACTATTATGCACTCCAACTTCCTTTCTTTATTGACTTTTATATACTGTTAGACAATTCCACCTTACTACCTTCATATTTATTTTAACCTTTTCACTCTGCAGTTTGTGTTTCATTGATGATTGTTATTCTGCCATATTTCTATTACTCATGATAACATCTCATTTCACATTCTTCCTAAAGAGATCAAAGCTTTGTTCTTTTGTCCAATGGTTGCAGTTGATTTTGACTGCCATGTCCAGTTCCATAGGTACATTAGACACCACCCTCACCTGGTGCTGCTTTAATTTCTTCCCTTTTCCTTTCTTCCTCCCCTCCACCTTTTTTACTTGCCTCTTCTTAAAGTCAGGTCTTCTGAGCATTTGCATTGCTTATTCTGAAAAAATGTTCATCAGCTTTGCCAGCCTGAGTCATAGAAATATATACCATGTCTATCCATGAAAAAGAAAACCAACAAAACCCAACTTATTTAATTAATGAGCTTTCCCAGAGATGCAGCTCAGTAGTTCAACATTAAAAGAATTCTGCTTTAACCCAGCTTTTGAGGTCTGTTAGGCTACTGGTCATGATTTGTTTTCATCAGAATGTATTAAATGATAATATTAAGTCTGAAAACAGTAATGTTGAATCATTGCTACCATATATTTCTTTCATAGCTGGAAACAGTCTTTTAGACAGTCACAGACACACGAAGTCATTTCTTCTGACAGATTGTCTGATTGTTAAGTGTCTGGAGTAAGGCTGAGTTGGAGTTGTTTGAGTGAGGTTGGAGACCTAGGTTAGAGAGACTTTACAGAAGAATTACTGATGCATTTTCATTTTCTGCTAGAACAACTACAGAGAATCCTTTGTGTCTCAGTCTGATTGGATTTTCATACGTACAGTTATTCAACAAACAATCAACAAAATTAAATTACCTTCCCTTCAACAAGGTCTTCATCTACCCATATTTAAATGATGTCTATTCTTTAGAAATTTGTTTATCTAGTTTACTGTTGGGAGTACAGAGGAAACTGAGTTTGTATTTTATAGGAGGACATGTAAAATGAACTTTGATTCTAACTACCATGGTGATCCATATGGATTCATTAAGTCTTAAGACACAGATGTACTGAGAATCAAGAAATGAGAGATTTGTAGATGGGAGGAAAAAGTTACTGGTTCGGTTTTATGTATGAGAAATGACCCAAGCTCTTTCAAATTGTTTCTGGAGGTGTCTAGCAGTATTAACATGGACATGTCTGACAAAAAGAAATTTGTTTACAAAACAAAAGAAAACACTGTCTCATATACAGGACGCTCACAGAAAAAGTTGTAGAATAACTGAAATTGAAAGATAGCAGTGAGCATTGACAGCTGATCCACCCACTTGGGAGATAATTTGTCAAGTATTTAATAATTAGTAAAGCTTTGATTGTATGCTTCTTAAAATTTAGTGTATTTTGAATCTTAAATATATTGTAACTAAGGAAGAACTTTCTGTCTTTTCTGGTAAACCCTATTTGCTTTGGTTTGTGTGTTTTATCCTGCCTACAGTAGAAGAACAATTAACAGGACTGTAATACTAGTAACAGTCCAGTTTGTAATCATTCCTTCTGTACTGTGTGCTTTTCCTAAAGGAACACAGAAAGTTGAAGTTATGTGAAGAAAAGGAATGGCACATGTATAAATAGCAGCAAAATCTACAGTTTTAAAAGGGCAGTATTCTAAAAGGACTCATTGATGCCCTTAATGGCAGAAACTTGACCAATGGTCAGATGCCAGGGATAGGGAAACCCTGCATCCTTCCCAGCACTGTTTCCTGCAACAAAACCTTATTCCTTGTGCAAGATAGGACAGACAATGCTATTTGGATTAGTGTTAAATCCTACAGGCTTCTGATCCAAGCCTTCTTTCCTTGTCACAAAAGGGGCTAAATTCTATAAACAGATATCTAGCTAATCATAGCAACTAAATTATTAGTTGATAAAGCACATTTAAATCTTGAGGTGAAAGATGATATACATAATGTCACATTTGAAAGGATTGCAGGGAGTTGCACAGGACTGTCTGTAAGCTCAAATATGATGAGAAAAAGGTACACCAGGCAAAGAAAGACCAATAGGAAAAAAGGAAAGGGAAATTAGCAGTGAATCAATATTACTAGGTTTCTTTCTAGAAGTGCAGTCAGCCAACTCTTGATGATGTAGAATCTACTGAATGCTTCATTGAAGATAAGGTTATATATTACTTGCATTTTTATTGTTGTCAGATCTGGCATTGCCCTCCATCAAACTCAGTTTGTGATGTTTTTGATGACTTCTTTTGGCATTCACATAGGTTATGATCCTGCATTGCATGTAGGTGCTAGACATCTGGAGTCTGGTTACTTAAGGCAGTCTTCTTTTCCTGAGGTACTTTTTCCAATCTGAAAGGCATGAAATAATGAAGTGGATTGTACCATAGTGGGAGAAAAGTTAGCTTGCTCACCAGCTGCCATGGGAAAGGCAGATGTGCTGAATACTCTTGATTTTGTAGAGCTCTTGGAATGTACAGATCTGGGGAAGGATGTTCTGGGAAAAGCGAGGAGTATACAGAAAGCAGAGTATTACTGCAAAAATATTACTGTTAATAATAATTATATATCATGAAGGGAAGCTTAATGATGGGATTAGATATTTCTTTGATGAGATCGTTTTCAGTTAAAGGAAGATGCATACACACCAATTTCACTGGAAGTATCAGAAAAGGAAAGAACACCTTGCAGAGAGTTCTCTTTATTTGCAGATAATGTCCATGATCTTTGCTTCTTATCAGAAACATGCTTTAGCTGTCATGTATTTTCATGTGACATCTTTGTCCAGTGCTGTTAAGTCTCTTACTGCTGCTTCTCCCCAAAAGATGCACAAGCTTCTTTTAGATCATATAGTCCCTGAACAGGTTTACATCTGCCCAAGGTCCTTGGGTGGTATTTTTCACAACTGGTCATGTAATGTGGCATTCAACTAGCATGAATGAAATGTAACTACTGAAGACAGGAGCCTGAACAAGCCTATGTGATTTCCCAGCCTCCAGCCTAATGCTCTGATTTCGTGTGCTACATGATATGATAACAATTCCCATTATTCATATATGACTTCATCACCTATTCCTGAGGACTGGATGGCCTTCCAAATGTTATCATAAGAATAAAAAATTACTTACTACTCTCATTCCAAGCCATCTGTGTTTGAATAGGTTTGGTTTTAGCCAGATTTCTGAAAGATATAGCCTTTTGATGAAGATTGATTAGATTCTCTGGAATCCACATAACTTGCCCCCTTGGAGAAATAACTCTTCCCTGCTTAGACAATCCATGACAGAGTGAGCTCTAGGGTAACAATCTACCTAACACTGTTTTATAATTGCTGCTATAGGGAGGTCCTGTTGGAGTATATCATACGAGAATAAGGGAAACAAAGAAAATACCAATGAACTTGTTCCAGTTATTCACTGTCATTATTGCCTAGTTGTCTAGATCTCAGAAGTCCAGGTATGGAGAATGCCACCCTTGACTTTAAGGACTAGATAAAGTCTTTCCATCTGAACTTTCCTTTTTCTTATATTGCATGACTAAGTCACTGACAGTATAAATATTTTTCGACTTGAGTTTAAAAACTTTTGAATTCCATGTATATGCCAGTCATTTCACAATATTTTCCATTACTAGAAATAGAATAAATAATTTTATTCCTATTTTCCAAATATTAAACTTCACATATGCCAATGAAGACATTCAGTAAACTATTCTCTGCCAAGACTTCTCCAGCTTTCTGCTGGTTTCCTTTAGTTCACTTTCCTCCAGACTCCAGCATAGATTCACAGTTGGCATTATCTATCAGTCTGCCCAGAAAGAAAACCCTCTGGCATTAAATCTTTTACTCCATTCTCCTAGGCTCCCCTGAAAGGCTCTAATCTTCTGAGAGAAATTTTAAACACTAAATTTCAAGTGTATTCCAGGGATGCAGGTTATAGAATAATTAATCAACAGTCTGTCCTAAGTAATAAATAATGGAAGATTATTAGAAGGTATGATCTCAGCCACTTATCTTTTGGGTTTACACTGAGTGATGAAAAAAGAAGAAAGGATGTCAAACCAGGTAAACAATACAAATAATGTGGTGATTCAGTGAATCGTCTTTACTGCAGTATGATTTTAATATACAAATACTCTTTAAAGACATGCCTCTTGATTTTTATTTAAAAATAAATAAATAAATGAAAGGCATGCCCTCCCTCCAGTCCCATCACATTGCTCAGTTTCATTAACATATTGATACTAGGTGTGTCATACCATGTTACCTTGCCACTATCAATCTATCATATGACAGAGAAGTTTTCTGGACTCTAGAAAATATTATACTTAGGGGTAAGCTGCTGTACAATTCATTAAGTTCTGGTCATATGTCTAAGTTATCACTTAGTTATCACATAAGGAAGAGCATGGATGAAAGAGGTGCACCAGAAGATTTGTCTCAGTAGTTGCACACTGAGTTGCATCTGGTAAAAATACCCGATTTGGATGAAAAAGTCTTGAGAAAAGGTCTGCTTGATGAAAGATCATTGCAAAGTATATAGGAGAAATATGTAAAAGAAGTAAGTTGAATTGGTACAATATTAGAGAGAGATGGAAAATCTCCCAATTAAAATCTCTTCCATCTGAAATTATGAGTTTGTCAAAATGTGTTACCTTTGACAGATTTCTGATCCTACATAGATTTTGATTTGGATTCTTTTTGGAGAGCTAAGTTTCTTAAAACCTCAGTCCCTGAATCCTTACCAGTTTGCCTGGACAACTGCTTGTGAGGAGCATCATTTCTGGATTTTTGTTAGCTTAAAGGTTAATTGGTCACTTGACTTCCCAAGCCATGAGAAATGAACTGCAGATTCGTACCAGGTAGGTTCTCAATTCCTGTCTTCAGTCATCAGGACAAAAGACTCAGGGGAAGACTCAGAGAGATTTGAGAACCATCTCCAGATCTGCTTAGCCTGACTCCAGGAATCCACCAGGGATAGATGGAGTTTAGACTCCTACTCATGTATGAGAAAGACCAGAATAATGTAGGGGTTATTTGTAATTTTTCAGGACTGCCTGTATTTTTGAACTGAATACAGAGGTCAAAATTTAACCTTTATTTTTTTGTTCTGCAAGTCTCTATCCATTTAATTTTACTTTTTTTTTTTTTTTTTCCTCAGTTTCAGACTCTTTCCAACTCACAAATCCCTAGCCACATCATTCTTTTCTTTCTTAGACCCATGGCTATATATTCTAGTAGATATGAAGAAATAACTCTGGGTGTGCACAGCTGAGACTTTTGGATAGTTAGAAACTGAGCAATGCCAGTTTGGAAGGAAGCAGCAATGCAGATAGGAGACAATTGTAAGGAACTGCTAATGTCCTGATATTGGTACCTCAGCATCTCAGATTATACATGTATCATACATATTGTCCTTTGAATAAAAATGGAATAAGTACTTTAAGGTTAATGGTGGGTTTTGGTGGTGGTTTTTTTGGTTTTGTTTGTTTGTTTGTTTGGGTTTTTTGTTTGTTTTGTGTTGTTGTTGTTGTTGTTGTTGTTTTCCTACAATTTAATGCTCTAGGAATTAGAGATTGCTTTTCTGTTAATATAAATTTATTAATATAAATTTCCACTGTCAAATTCAAATGTTTCAATACCTTATTTGAAAAATAACATAATGTGCATTTTTTTTCTCCATACTTTAACTCTTGCTATAGCATAGAAATTTTATATACCAATTAGATGTTTCTAATTCTGAGCTCTCATTGATTTCACTGAGAAGTAAAGATACTCGGTACTTCACAGGAGTAATCATGATATTCCTGAGCTCAATTTTTTTATATCAGTTTTATCATTTAAATATAAAAGGAAAAGATACATATGCTGTTTAATGGCAGTAATGCAAGTTATATAGAGGGATTTTTAGAGAGAGGTGCATTACTTGCCTATAACTCCTGATTGTTTCTGAACTTAGAAAAGACATTGCTTCTCTGAAGAACTCAAATTTTAAGAACATAAAGGAGAATTTTAAAAACTACCTTTTTGTTGTAGTTATTTTTTTATTAGTTTGGTTGGTTGGTTCATTTTGTTACAGTTGATGCATTAATATTGATGTATTAATATTTTCAATTAGGGTTTTCAGCTTGGAGGTTCTGGCTACAAGGAGATAATATGAATTTCCTCCCTTGACAATGACTGCTCATTCCCACCCTGTGCTGTCCTACTTCTTCAGGCTGAACACTTTTTTGAGGGAAATTGATGAAAATTGTATTTCCCCTCACCTTGGATTTATTTTAACCTGATTAGTTCCATGATCTTGTTCACGTTGCAGGTAAAAAAATTCCTGAGTGGGTCCATTTTTAGATGAAAGAGCTGGTGACAATAAGTAATTTCAGTTCTCGAGTGAGAATTTCCACTGCAGTCCTTCAGATCAGTATAATTCTCAAGCCCAGGCAGAATTTGTGTTACAGCCACAGATTTAAAGCTGGAAGAAACCACTGTGTCTGTCTTTAGCCTGACTTCTGTAGCTGAATCAGTGTATAATATTTGTAGTGTAATATAGTTCATTCTATACTTTCATTGGAGGAAGAAGAGCAGATGGAATGGGAACTATGGATAAAAAAGTTAACCTACCACATGTGTACAACTATGTCTGCAATTGTAGATACTGTAGCTTTTTTTTGTCCATTAACCTTTTAATTTTTCAACTTAACAAAGAGAACTCTGATTCTTCCAGTATTGCCCTACTTTCCAATTCTTTCATATTTCCTATAGATCTTTTTAGAACCCTTTCCAATTTATAAATAATTCTTTTAAATTATGAGTACCAGGCCTGGACATGTTTAAAACTGCAGTAATGCCTGATCCCTTAGTAATATAGTAATAAAGTAATAAGGGAAAGGAAGTATTGTATGAAACCCCGTATTTTTCATTTGTACCCAATTTGTTAAGCTAGTGAAATTATGTGATATCATTGTCTCATCCCCTTCTTTATATTCCAGGTTTATGTCATTTCTATTTGGCAGAGTGGATACACTTGTATAGTATAAAGCATCTCTGACTGTGTTTTAACTTTTCTGTATGTTCACTTTATATTTTTCCTTCGTCTTTCATTATCAATTACCTACTCATTCCTTTTTCCACATTTTACTCTTTGTATATATTGATTAGTTTATGTGCATATACACACAGAGAGACATACAAGTATTATATACACTTGTATTTTTAAGAACATTTTCCATTTCCTTTCTAAGCCAATTTGTCGAATTACCAGATCAGCTGTCCATCTTTATTGATTGTGGCTTTTGGACAACTACTATTAGGTACTTAAACAGTATCTACTTATTAATATTTTTTTTTTGCTTAAATCCTTTCTTCTAATAGATTTGTCTTTATTTATTCTCAGCTTTGGAAAATTGTCTCCTTTAAAGCTCTAAGCAATTCAGGAACTGACATAAAAATTCTGAAACAAAGTCCAAGGAAAGATCCTGACCTCCCCTTGCTTCATATCCAAAATGAATACAAAAGAAGGACATTGCACAATCTTGATTAAAATTAATCCGTCTGAGAGAGAAGCATTGATTTTTAGAGCTCATCATAGATTTTCATAGTCAGGAAGATTGACAGCCATTGAAAATCACTGTAGTTTTTAATACCAGGTATCTCATGAGCAGTACTATTGATATGGAAAGTTATAGCATCTTCGAGGAACAGACTCTGGAATGGTTATCTGTGTTGGTCTTGCACAGGTAGTGTGACCTCTTGCACAGGTAGTGTGAACTCCTCAGTTCATAGTCCATTATTATAGAAAAATACCTGTGTTATTGATACCAAAACAAAGATATCAGTTTGATTGTAACTCTTCTGCATTGTGGTTCTAAGGAAGGATATTGCCCTTCAGTTTTAAAACCAGAAAGTGAAGCTATTGGTTTTGGGGAAATAGGCCCTGTAGTTTCATTTTCAGTTATGCAATCTTAAAAGCATTAGCTGTTTTGGGCTATGAAATAAAAGGGGTCCTTAAGATTTGGACTGGAGACTTGGTCTAAGAAGAAACATTCTTCACTTTCTCAGCCTGGTGCATGGGTTGCATTGGATACAAGCCTTCTGAAAAGAAATCATCAAATATGCACTTCAGAGCAAAAATAGCCAATGATGGGAACAAAACCAGGAAGTACAATATAATATGTCTGCACAAAAGCAAAGTCACTTCTTACTCTTTCATGCCCTGTTAAGTAATCATTCAAAGAACTGAAACTTTTCTCTGAAAACAATAGCTTTTTTAAATTTAGATTACTGTTAACTGGGAGATTTAACTGAAAGTCTAAGGACACCAAAATACACTGTTTTTGTAAACATTTTTACAGACACAATATGATGCTTGTTTGGACTGTTTCTATTTTAAATAATTCTTCAGATAAATTCAAGATGCTACTATGAACCATGGTAAGGTCATGTTACCACAGCCAGGTCCTCCTAACTCAAACCACTTCTTTAGAGCACTTCAGCTGGTGAGAATGTTGTGTAGAGTCAGATGATATCCTACTTGAATGTCTTTGAAAGTCTAGTTTCATTAATGTTCACTACAACTGATCAGAGGAAAATTTGCATTCCAGATCAAATGAAAGCTTTTGCTCAGTGTAAAACAAATTTTCTGGGTTTGTTTGTTTGTTTGTGGTTTGGTAGCAGTAGGTTGTTTTATTTTTCATTCTAGGTAGAAAATATGAGGCAAAAATAAATTTCTGTTTAGATTAACTCTTTTATTCAGCTGAACAGTCCCACAAACAAAAAAAGTTATTCAAGATGTTCTAAACTCCTTGGCAATTGTCTTTATTTTGTAGATTCTTTTTAATCTTCAGCACATCAGAATTTCAAGGGTCAGCTTAAGCTTTAGAATTCTTTCCCTCATGTTGTAAAATTTCATGTGGAAAAGCCAACCAAAAATGCAACAATACACTGTGGAATTACTCATGGTGAAGGAAAAAATTATATTAGTGGATTATTGTTAAGTTTTTATTTATGTTCAGATAGTAGGATCTGCAAGTATACTTTATATCTTTTTTTTCCCCTCTAACCACTGTTTCACTGTTTCCATCCTGCCTACCTGTCTGCTGCAAAATCAGGTTTTAGCAAGAAAATTTTGCTGAATACTCCATGCTAATCTGTGTAAAATAATCTTTAATTTGCTCCAAGCACAAATTTATGTTGTTAAAGTTCAACTTGTACCCAAATGTCACTATAATGTATATTACTTCGGGATGGAGACCAAGCTGAATGAAATTTCCATGTTGCAGATCAAATGGACATGTTTTACAGCAACACAATGAGTCAAGTTTCTTGGAGCTGTCTGAAGTCTCCATTTCATCTCATTCAATTTTCGGCTGCCTCCACTTGTTTAGCCTCTTATCAGTTTACATATATCGCAAGGATAAGACACTCCTTTAGCCAAGTTAATTACACTGTCTTCATCCCATGCAATCATGAGCAGGCCTGGTTATTTTAATCATCTTCACGCCTACTTTCCTATACACACTTTGCTTCCACAGTAGCCATTCTAAAATGTGTGACCTGGACTCTTGCCTAGAAGTAAGCCGATCCCTGCATTACCCTGAAATGTTCTCATTGCATTTGCTTCTAATTGGGTAATGTGCTGCACTGTTTTTATATGACATTTTGTTCCTT
This sequence comes from Megaceryle torquata, assembly GCA_024611175.1. Lineage (NCBI taxonomy): Eukaryota > Metazoa > Chordata > Aves > Coraciiformes > Cerylidae > Megaceryle > Megaceryle torquata. The sequence continues at coordinate 50,239 of JANIJG010009089.1, read as the reverse complement.
GCTATCAAACATTTCATGCTTTTTTCATGACATGATTTATAAGACTTCCTTGTCACCTACATTCCTGCCAATTCTCCAAGAGATTCATCTCTAGATTGTTCTGTTTCTTCCAATGTCTCACCCTCATACTGCTGCTAATTGAATATTTGCATACCCTGTTCCTTCCGTCTGGAACTCCCAACCCTTTTAACTCACTGAATGTCCCTTTCCAAACAGTTTTAAAAGTCATGCTGAAAGTTTCCATTTTGCATATTGTTTTTTGTGTTCATATGTAATCTCTTTCAAAATGTTTGGAGCCCAGAAATATTTCCACATTCAAATGATAAGAAGTGAGAGATAAAATCGGGGGTTTCAGGCAAAAACAAGATATAGATTGATCTGTGAAATTATAATTTCCTTGTAGAATTATATGGCAGTAACAATCACATGATGGTTAAATCACATACGCTGACAAAAATTCAGAATGTCCTTCTAGTAAAAACAAATCCAGGAGATCCTTATGTCCCTGAGTGAGTACAGGCATATAATATTTATATGTGCAAAAATGGATCTGAAGCAGCAATATGTTGGGTAGCTTAAGCTCTTGGAAACTGGAAGTTTGAAATTTAGCAGCAAATAAAAAAGCATTCAGTTCTGTAATACTGAAGGAGAAAGTTCAGTAATTGAATTTTATAATTCACGTAAATGTTACATGGTCAGCAACAAGTTATATCACAATCCTTTTAACAAGACTTAGGATGCAGTCAGATTTAGTCCCATCTCCCTCTTTCACCATGTTTCCAACTTCTTCTCTTCCCATCTAAATCTTGCTATATCTTGCCACTGTTACTTATGTGCCAATACATAAATGACATTATCAATTTTTTTCTGCAGAAGCTGCTGTTAACGTATCAGTGAAATCTCCATGATAGAAACCAGTTTAAAAAGATGTTTGGTGTAATATATGCCTGTCAAATTATGAAATCAAGTCACATCAGTATGCTTCTACACCATATTAATACTTCTACACTGGCCTTTTTGCTCACTAGACTTTCTAGTTTAGTCTTTACTAGAACCAATTGAAGAAATGTTTAATTTCTAACATATTTAAAGAATTAAACAGTTACTAAGTGTCATAAACAAACTAGTAGGGATGTTATCTAATGATTGTACTTTGTCTTCAGAGTATGCTGCATCCTGCAACTCCTTCAGCTGTTCTGACTTTTGAGTATTTTCTGACCAAAATCTTAAAATGATAATTTTTTTGTCTGTTTGATATTAGATGTATCAATATAAAAATAAACCAAACCCTTCCATTTTTACATGTGTTTTATTTTTTTCTTTTGTGAAGAAGACCTTTATTGCTTTCTATAGGTGGACACAACCTTCAGACCCCAGTAGCTACAAAGGTTCACATCGCATTCCATTAATTTAATATCATTCAAACAGCAGTGACCATTCCTTTCTTTGTCTTACTAGAATATTCAGTGTTTATATTGTCAGGAATATCCAGACTTATCAATAGGCTCCAGCAGCAACTTTTTTTTAGAATATTATTAGGTACCATAACTATTCTCTCACAGAAACCTCTTCTCTGCAGGACAAATACTGAAATCAAGTACCATATATTTACCTTTTCCCTGGCTTTTACCAGCTTGTGAAATGCCTGATACTGTCCACTTTCCATAGAAAAATATCTAAAGATAAGTATTCTAAGAAGTCTAAGAACAGCCAAGGTTACTCCATGACTGAGGCGCTAATTTAGCTCAGTGCTCTCCTAAACATCTAACTAGCCATTTAAGAAAATGGAAAAGTTAAAGGTGAAATTTTCTAACAGTATAGCTGTGCTTACAAAGCAAAAGGTTTTTGTAAATAATTGGTAACTATATTGTTATGAATGGGAATTACTTAGGCAGAGTGTTTTTCAGCAGTGGAAGAAAGACTTTGCTGAAATGCAATAGCATGTTAAAGGTTTAGCAAGAGATTAGCTGTGCAGTAAGGACAGGGATTGGCTTCTAATTATCTAGAGATTTCATCGTTGGTAAATGTCCCTTCATAGCCACCACAGAGCAGACAAAAAAACATTGAAGTTATGTCCAGGGGTCTGAATTGCCTGTCACACAGGCATATATCAGAAGTAACATTCATAACTAACTGGAGTTACACTAACATTAACAGAAAGTTGCTCCCTAATGCAAAATTTAAATAAATAGACAGGGATTTTAGATGCATTTATTTAATGAGAATAGCTTACTGAAGAGATATAAAAGTGAACAGCAATGTCTGCTGCTGCAACTGTGGTTTACTTTACAGTTTTGTCTCTTTCAGAAGTTTATTTCACCTCCTGAAGCTTCTTTCTTTGATTTTATATCATACTTGAGGAGTGGTTTGTGCCCTCCAATATTTCTCAAGTGGTAGACATGCCCTGAAAACTCTCAGAAGTGCAACCATCCTTCAGTCTTGCAGGCAAGGACCAATGCAGCAGCAGCTGGCTGCATACTCTCTCAAGGAATTAAAGAAAAAAAGTCAGCTTTGTGTCTAGGTGCTGAAGTCAGAGTAAGAAAAAGAGGATGTAAATGGTGTAGACATGTAAATAATAAGTGATTATTTTTTTTTCTTTTAGAAGGCAGATAATACAGACTGTACATGCACATTTATTACCCTTTTTGCTCTGTTGATTGTGTCTTTTCTAGGATTTTGGAAGAGTGAAGTAGGTCTTAGGTTAGGAGTTCAGTTCTTAGCACTAGATTTGAGAAAATAAAGCTTTAAAGAAATTAGTGCAAGTTCAGACTATTTCAATTTATCCCAATGTTTTCAGTTTAGCCTTTCTGGTACATGATGGCACACAGTACACATTCCTGGGTAGAATGAGCTGTTGTGACTGCAGAGGAGCTCAAGGCCATAGTTATGGTTCAGAAGCGGATCATCTGTTAGGGACTGCTGTGGTCAACCTGATTTTATATTATGCATGTATTCTGGAGTTTTCCTTTCACATAGAGGAAACATTTTCAGAAGAGGACCTAAAACATAGAATGAAAAGGAAAACAAGCTTAATTTTGAAATTTTAAAACAAACAAAAAATATCTTCATCAGAAACCTTAGTGAGTTCCTAGCTGGGTCACAAGTTCTGTGGCTGGAACACAAATTGAGTGCCCAATAACAGATAATCTAATCTTAAACTTCCAAATAAATGCAGGAAATAATTACAACTTGTCTCTACACACAAGAGCTACTGAGCACACACAACACATCTTTCTGTTGTAGTTGCTTACATCAGATTTCTTTCTGGCCCCCTCTTTAAGCTTTTACATGGTTTTAAATGCTTGCTGCAAAGTCAGATCTTTGAGAAAGACATATGACTGGCAGAGAATAAATATTTTACATGGAATAATTACTTATTGCCTGAAGTCTTTGGCATGCTATCCAGCAGGAAAAAAAAAAATTTAATAAATGCCAACCACACCTACAAAAGATAAGTACCATCACAAATCATACTCACTTATTCCAAGATTATCATTTGATAACTAGTCCAAATTGCTGTTGAGATAATAGCACTTCTTTTGATGTTACTGGCAAAGTGCAGGTAAAAATATTTCTGTGTTTGGCTTTCACCATTAGTGCTAAGATTTTACAAAACCTAACAACAATACAGCAGCCAAAGTATAAGAGGAAGAATGCTTTCTCAAAGTAGAGTAAATTACATATACTTCAGCATACTTTGGAAATAATTGCCACCTACCATAAATTGGCTATTATATGAAAAGTATAAACACACAACTTACTTTACTGGGTAAACTTTGGAAACATTTGGTATAGTCAGTTTAGTTTAAGCCTAGTTTTCTTAGAGGAGTTTGGAAAAATGCAGTAAATATGATAGGTTCTCCCAACAATGAGAGAAGCCAAATCACTTTTGTTGAAAAAGATATAAACCAGCTGTATTGTTGTAACAGATTTCTTTTCCTGACACCTCAGGTCCACATCCATTCAAAGACTGCTTTTATAACATCCCAGAAAACTTTAATCAATGTCAGGTTTACACCAGCTCAGAGCAGAATCTCTGGTTTATCTGTTTAAAACAATAGGATCCTTTATGCAGGGAGATTGTGACTCACTGGCTTGTTTGTCCTAGCTAATGAGAACTAACAGCACGGTCTGTAATGGATGTGCCATGGATATTACTGTGGGAACGTGCCTTCAGGAAGAGATCCAACTATCTTCAACTGTGTAGTCAAAGATGATTGTTATTAAAATAATTTTGGAAAGTCATGTACAAGATGTACTTGAATTGCACTGTGAATAAGTTAACGATTGTTCTAACTTATCATAGCTGTTCTGCACGTATGTTCAACATTCAGCTTGTTGGCATTACAATGCTGTGTATGTGTGTGGGGAGAGGGATGTGAGCAGACCTAGTCTGCTGACTCATCTTGATAGATGGGTTGTGTTTTATCACCACTGAATCAGAGAAAAACCAAGTGATACTCCAAGATGAAATAGCTTGAGGGAAAAGACTGCATCAGACCTTACAGTAAATCAGACCAAGGAAAGGCTCAATTCAAGTGATTGGAAGCTTGCTCAGGATTTCTGCCAGGTTGTATTACTCCATAAATGAAAATCCAACAAAGCAGAAGATGGAAATCTGTTACAGACCCTTGATTGCATATTTGCTGTATGAGAAACTGGCAGAGACACCTCATCTCCTGGTATTTTGTGACTGCTTACAAGAAGTATGCTCCTGTTTAGAAAGCATGACTCTTCCCAGATGTGACATGGAAGGTATTTTGTCCTTGCATGCGACACAGTTGTGGAAAAACTTCTTTTCTGGTGGATTCTGGAATATCTGTAAGCTCTAAAAGTTAGAGATAAAAGTCCCTCTGACTGTGGGGATGTAGGTGGAGAGGAAAAGAATGAACCAAATTTCAGGTGAAAGGAGTTGGGAACCTTTCACCTTTCTTCTTTTGCAAAAGATTCTGGCTGTTTGATAAAGGTCTTGGTGAAGACTGAGGACTTCTGTTGAGCTGTGTGCACACTGTCAGATAAAGGGCAGGAAAAGAGTGAATGTGTGACTTGCTATTGCCCTCCTAAGCAGGCTGAGATAAATAGCAGAGCATGTAGACTCAATCATTTTATGCATGAGTACAGAGTGTTCAATAAACCATCTGGAAAGATAACAACTTCGTAAGGTCCCTGAACACTGCAGAGCTGTAAATGAAACTATTTACAAAAAGCAACAACAGCAATGGATATTTGGAAACCACCATTGTAATAATTTCTAATACATTTATTTTTAAGAAAGGCTGTGATCCTGATAGTGTATCTTACTGATTCATCCAAAGCAAATAACCACAGAGTGGCTACAGAAGCAAAATGTACTTGTGACCAAGTGAAGACATCCTTTTCAGGTTATTTTGCATGATGAAATTTGGCTGTAAAAGATCAGGACTGTGACATATTTAATGGAAAAAAATATCAAAGTTAACAAATCTACTAACTTTCAGTTAGTTATTCAGAATGCTGCTTGTCCCAGTCATGCACACTGTACATTGTCTGTGTGTTCTCATGTGTGTACTATAAATTTTACGTCTATGTCAAACCACTTCTATATATCCTATCAGCCACTGTGGCTGGTGGGGGCCAGACCTGAAATCTATTCCTCATATATACCCCTTAGCTAATGACAAAAGATTTTAAACCTGTCAAAAACTTCCTCTAAGTGTCAGGTGAGGACTGCTACACTGAAATGCAACTGCCAAGAATTATCACATAAACTAGCAGATATAAATGATCAGTGAAGTGCTGACATGCAGATGTTCTGGATAGTGCTACACATCAGTTTGGAAAGTGCAGTTTTCACAAAAATGTAATACATTTAAAGAAAAAGAAGAGTCACTGAAATCACCAGAGGAAAATTTCAAATTTGCAACCAGAACATAAATGTTTGGATTCTGAAAAGCATCTGAAGTACTGGCTGAAGTCTTCACATTTCCATTCTTCTCTTAAGCAAGACAACATCTCTGATACAATCACAAACTTGTATTTGTAAGAAAAAGATCAACATTGTCCATAAAAAACCCCATAAACACTAAAGGGTACTTTAGTCATAAACCAAAAACCATAATTTCCCATTGTTGAGAACTAAAAGGGTATTAGATGGTTATTAGACCTTTCAGCTGAGATGCAGAATGGGAAGATAATGGAGAAATAGAAATGTCTGCAGTACCTTTCCACTGTGCTTCTCCACTACAGGGCTCTATACTGTCTGGTAGCAACATCCATATTGTTATATAGACTGCATTAAAAACCAGGTGCTGAGACCATTTAATTTCCCTCATCTACTTAGGAATAATAGAGACATAATCAGATGCCAGTCTGTGCCCAACTTCATCAAAATTGTGCACTACATATATGTACAAAACTTTTAAAAACTGTATTTCCTCATTATTGTTATAACCTGGAAAGTAGATATTCCAGAATAGAAAATCACATGCAGCTATAACTAGCAGGATTAAAAATAGCAAGTAAATTAGTAAAACTTTAAAAAAATATTACAGATAATGTGGTTCAGCTAACTGAAAATTAAATTTCAGCAACTGAAAATTTCATCTCGTGTGGGAATGAATTAGAAAAGATTCCCTAAAAATTGTCCACAACCCAGATGAGATTGCCATCATTAAATCTCTCTCATAACACTGTTGACTGTCTCAAATGTCCCTTACCTGTCCCAACAGAGAAGCAGAATGTCTATTCTTCAAACTGGATTTACCATGCTATACTGAAGAAACTTGGTTAGCTTAAGAAGAACAGCTAAGAAAGCCTCAGGAGAAGGTCACCTTGCTGGGGCTGCCTTTACATTATTGAACAGTCAATAAAACAGGTAACCTATGGAACAAGAAGATCGTGTTAATACACACGTCTGGGGGCCTTGTACAGGATGGAGATGTAAACAGCCATCAAACATTTATAACTAGTATTAACAACCCATTAAAAGGAGAGAAACCCCTGAATTTCTGTTCTACTCTTTTGTGCTTATTATCTTGTGAAATCTCAATAGATTTGTGTTGGGAATATTTGCTTGTTAACCTTACATTTATCACAGGCATGACAGAGGTAGTCCTAATACCAAAGGGAATCTGCCCCATAGAGCCCTCATGTTGCACAACCTGGCAGTTGCTTTTGCAGGTAGTGGTGAGCAGTTCTGCCTGTACTCCCAAATCAAACAAGACTAAACAGTTGTGTTAGTGGGTAGATTAGTTGAAGGCTTGACTAATAAGGCAACAGACAATGTCTGTTGTGTGGGTTTAGCACCACAGTGACCAGAGCCACACACACAGAGCAACATACACACAGAATGGTCCTAGTCATCTTGAAACACAGGCAGAATAAACTCATGGCTTTCTGGCAGAGACTGTGTAGACACTGTTTTTAAGAGCCTCACTTTCCCTTTGGTAAGTAATGTATTATCCTGCCTGGAAATGTAAGGCATAGTGAGGCACATACCTTCTATACCCACGTGAGCTGAGGAGTTTTTACATGCTTCTGGAAAGAGTGTTGTTGAGCATTTGGAGAGTAAATAAGAAACCTTAGCATCCTTCTCCCTTTTGAAAGATATTTCTTTCCTTTGCATATTTCAAAGCCCAATGCTCTAGATCCATAGGCTCATGCACTTGCATGGAGACAGAGACACTTGTCTCTTAGACATGCAACAGGTCATATAATCAAAATTGTGCTTCACATACCTGTTGTCTAATCAAAGTTTAGCAGGAAAGGAATCTAGAAATTAAGCATTCCTCTATAATTTAAACAAGTCTTTGTGTTCTTCTGAGAATTTCATGTTATAATACATTTTACCTCAGTAAACATTAGATATTTGCCCAAATACTGCTGGGCAAGGATGACATTAACAAACAAGTTGCATTTCTGCTTATGGTATAGTCTTCCTTTTCCAGTGGTCGAGTTTATTTGGTGATAAAACAACTAATTATTGCCACCTCCTGACACCAAATCTCCACAATACTCTTCCTGCTCTGTTTGGCAGCAAGAAGGCATTCAGATGAACTGACAGCCTGATACTGCTTGCTGCTACCCTAGAAGCTTCTGGGCAGTCATTCGCAGTGCTTCTAGACTGATTCATAGTACTAACATAGCTATGAATTTGATATGAAATTATATTTAAATTAAAATAATTCTCTTCCAGTTCAGCTTTCTTGTAAGAAGTACTTGAGCCTCCTGATTCAATCACCTCGGTAAGTCAGATTGCATAGAGCTCATGATCAAACAGCTTTAATTCCCTTTTTAAAAGGTCATGTAAATATGTGTGTTTAGTGAATCAGATGCAAATTCAATTCCCTATTCACAAAGCCTTCTAGTTAAGTTTCCTACCTATTCCTCACATGCAGGGCTGCATCAGACAGCAGAATATTGACTTTTGAGCTGTGGTCAAAGGCATGATTAAACAAAGAAAAAACTGCCCCCTGCACTGTATAGAATAATGATAGAGGGAATTGGAGCTATATTTTTTCCAAATGATGATCATTGTGTAGGTTAACTAATTCACATTTGAACATGACTGTTCCATGATTTTATTTGGTTTTACACACTCCATTTTTATAGGGGTAGTATGTGCTGAAGAGGGATGAATAGAGATCTGTGTACCAATGCCTGGAGTTTACTGAAGCTGTTACCATAATTAAGCACTGACTGAGAGCTCTTCTTAACAAGTTATGCTAAAGCAAAAAAATTAGTCTCCGTCAACGACTGAATGAACTACACTGTTCACCATTTCAATAACAATAATAGAACAAAATATTATGGTTCTGGCATTTGGGTTCACCTATAACAGCTTCAGTTCTGTTTTTCATAATTCTACAAATAAAATCATTATATTTATGAACTTGTTGTTAGATCTTCCTTGATTAATAATGAGTTATTATCTGTGTACAATTCTTCCAACTCCTTATTGCTAAGAACTGCTACTCTAGTTCACACCTCAGGTCTGTGCAGCATGGGACCTTACCTCTGACTGGGGCACGCAATGAAAAGAAAATGAAAACAAGCACAAACAGTGTGACCTTTCCCCAGATATCTACTCCTAATTTTCTGGAAACAGTAGGTCTGAAATAATTCTGAACTCATTATTTAGAACTTACCAGTTGTGCTAGACCCAAAGTCTGAAGATGGTAAGTTACAGAAAGTCACCAGGTTTTTGTAATTAGATTTCAGAGCTTCTGTGTTTGTCTCTAGGTTTTCAACCCCTGGAGTGCACATTTTCAAGAGTTTTCAAAGACCAACAGGACAAGAACATCTTCCAAGTATGTGAAAATATCAGATGAAAACAAACAAACAAACAAATGGAAAAGCAACAAGTCACCCACACCTGTTGTCATGCTTGGTAAACCACTAGATAGGAAAAAAAACTGTGGGGTTGTCTAGGGCAGGCAATTCTTCAGAAGTACTTTGATGCTCACCACAGGCAATAAGCCTTTTCACAGGCATATCACCATACTGACAGCCCTTGCTGTGGGAAGATGCACAGTTCTTGTTGGGCATCAAGACTTCCTGTATTTCATGGTTACAGTATTGTAAGAAAGGAAATGATAAATTCCTTGGTATGATATGATTTGGTAACTGTCATGACAGGAAAGAATCATGATGAAAGGGTAGACAGCAAAATGTTTCTAGTGAAAGAGGCAGATAAAAATTGGCATACATGCAGATTCACGGAATCATAGAATGCCTTGGGTTGGAAGTGACCTCTAAAGGTCATCTAGTCCAACACCCCTGCAGTATGCAGGGACACCCTCAACTAGTTCGGGCTGCTCAGAGACTTATAAAGCCTGGCCATGAATGTCTCCAGGGATGGGGCCTCAACCACCTCCCATAGCAACCTGCTCCACTATTCCACTACCCTCATAGTAAAGAACTTCTTCCTAATGTTCAATCTAAATCTATCCTTCTCTAGTTTAAAACCATTGTTAAAGCCTCTTGTCTTAGTGCTACATGCTCTTGTAAACAGTCCCTCCTCAGATTTCTTGTAAGCCCCCTTAAGGTACTGGAAGGCTGCTATAAGGTCTCCATGGAGCCTTCTCTTCTCCACACTCAACAACCCCAAATACCTCAGCCTGTCCTTGTAGGAGAGGTGCTCCAGACCTCTGATCATTTCTGTGGCCTTCGTCTGGACTTACTCCATCAGGTCCATGTGCTTCCTGTATTGAGGGCTCCAGAGCTGGGTGCAGTTCTCCAGGTGAGGTCTCACCAGAGCAGAGTGGCAGAATCATTTCTATGAATCTTCTGGCCACTCTTCTTTTGATGAAGCCCACAATGCAATTGGCCTTCTGGGCTGCAAGTGCACATTGTTGGCTTATGTCCAGCTTCTCTCCCACCAGAACCCCCAAGTCCTTTTCCACAGGGCTGCTTTCTATCACCTCCTCCCCCAGCCTGTATTGAGAGTGAGGATTGTTCCAGCCCAGGTGCAGGACCCTGCACTTGCTCTTGTAGAACCTCATGAGGTTCACCTGGGATGACTTCTCCAGCTTGACCAGGTCCCTCTGGATGACATCCTGTCCCTCTGGTATATTGACCACACCACTCAACCTGGTGTTGTCTGCAAAGTTCTGATGGTGCACTCAATCCCACTGTCACAGAATCACAGAATGTTAGGGTTGGAAGGGACCTTGAAAGATCATCTAGTCCAACCCCACTGCCAGAGCAGGATCACCTGGAGTAGGTCATACAGGAAAATATCCAGGCAGGTTTTAAGTCTTCAGAGAAGGAGACTCCACTGTCTATATCATTAATGTCTGTCTATAGAATTAATGACTATCTATATCATTAATGAAAATATTAAACAGTACTGGTTCCAGTACAGACACCACTTGTCACTGATCTCCATCTGGACTTTGAGACATTGATCACTACCCTCTGGATGTGTCCATCTAGCCAATTGCTTACCCACTAAACAGTCCACCCATCAAATCCATATCTTCAACTTGGTGAGGAGGATGTTGTGGGGGACTGTGTCAAAGGCCTTGCAAAAGTCCAGATAGATGATAACTATAACTATAGCTCTTCCTCTGTCCACTGATGTAGTGATTCCATTGTAGAAAGCCACTAGGTTGGTAATGCAGGACTTGCCCTTAGTGAAGCCATGGTGACTGTCTCTGTTCACCTCCCTGTCCTCCATGTGCCTTCTCAGAGCTTCTAGGAGAATTTGCTCTGTGATCTTCTCAGGCACAGCGGTGAGGCTGACAAGTCGGTAGTTCCCAGGGTCCTCCTTTCTACCCTTTATTAAAAAATGGGTGTAATTCATCACTTCTTCCAGTCACTAGGGACTTCACCTGACTGCCAGGACTTTTTGAATATAATGGAGACTGGCTTGGCAACTACACCAGCCAATTTCCTCAGGGCTCTGGGACTTTATGTCCTTTAGACTTGTTTATATTCAGGCTCCACAAATGGTTGTAAACCTCATCTTCACTTACAGTGGGAGGGACTTTGTCCCCCTGGTCCCTACCTTGTGGTCTTTTAACTTGGGAGGCGTGGGGAAAGAGGTTGCGAGTGAAGACCTTTTCACTAAACTGTTCCCTCAAAACAATTCTGGCATGCTTAACAAAGGTAAGTCACCCAGTTACCTAATGAGATCAGCATGAGGTGAACTCTCATGCACAAGTTCATGTACTTCCATGTACCAGCTCACCCGCTGTTCTGGCCTCTTGGTAAGGGTTACCCATGCTCTCACCTTTAGGTCAGAACAAGACCTGAGTATCACCCATGTATTGCATTGAGGTCTTCATATCTGTGTTTCTTCATTTCAGAAATAAATGAATGACAGTGTTGGCCAATAGATTTCTTGGCGGGGGGGGAAACAAAACAAAACAAAACTAATACCTGGAATAAAAGATTAAAGGGAATTAAATCCCCAGATTAGCCCATATGAATAGTTAGTATCTTCTGCTAGAACAAAGTATTTCAAACTTTCAAGCCCTCATACTTCTCATCTGAGAAATTTAAAAGAATTAGCCATGAAGATCTCTGGACCACTCGAGTTAATTTTCTTTATTGAGTCTTTGGAAAGAAAGGGTATTTCAATGAATTGCTGACTTGCCAAAGTACTCATAGCATTTAAAGAAAATGGCCCAGGAAATGATAGAACAGGTATCCTGATACTAATCTTAGAGGGAAAAAACAAAAAAAAACTCAGACAATTTCAGTGCTCTATCAACAGGGAATTATATGCTAAAAGTAAAGTCATATCATTCAACATATTTTCACAGAAAGTGGTTCTTGTCAAATTATCTTCATCAGATTATAGGTCTGGTTGATAAAAGGATCTGTGTTGTTACAGTGTAATTAAATTTCTCAAAGGCATTTGACATATTACATGTGACATTATGTTTTAAAATCCTACATTATATATAATTAATAGAGCACACATTACAAGATTTAAAAGATACTTGATTGATAGCTCTCAAAATTTATGCATTAATGGAAAGGCATTAATTAGCTAGCCCATCACTTACAAGACACTGCAAGACCCTTGGTCCTAAACCATTTTAAACCCTTCTTTAAAAACAGTCTGAACTATGAACACTGTTTGCAGGGAACACAAAGCTGATGCTGTGAAAAGTGATCAGGAATTAGCTCTTGTAGAGCTGAATCACCTAGGTAGGTGAGCTGAATTCAGCACAGGAGTTTGAACACACTCAAATGCCACGAACAGAGAAAAAAAGCATGCTGCAGAGCAGAACTTCCAGCCCATGCATGTCCCGGGTAAAAGGACCCGTGTGTCTTTGCATTAATTAAAAAACTCATCCCAAATGCATGCAGGGAAGAGACCTCATCTTTCACGTTGAACAAAATGACATGAAGTTGTATGGGTGTGAAGGTGGTGACAGAGAAAGCCCTGGAGAAGGGAGTGAGGAAGAAGGGTTGAGGGGATTATTTGGAGCCTGTAGGAAGATATGAGGGGCCTGAGTAGCTTTGGGGAGAGAAGGTTAGAGAGCTGGCAGTGAGACAGGGAGGTGGCCACTGCTGAAATGCAGCTTCTGGTTTCAGCTCACCTCTTTCCATCATCATCAAGCCCATTCTTTGCCCTGCGGTTGCCTGAACATGACCACTCAGGGAGAAATACATCGCTTTCCCTCCCCATAGCCACCCTCCACTCCTTGCCCCACAGTGGCTGGGACAGAGCAGAGAGTTGGCAGCCACTCTGAAGGTACAGCTGCAGCCTCCCCCTCTTTAAAGACCATCTAGAGGAAGCAAAAAATTTAGCTCCTGTGGCAAGAGAGTAAATGGTAATAGTAGTCCTTTTTGGCTTTTGAGCCCATGAATCACCCCACACAGCCTGGTTGGGCTTTCCTTCTTTATTAAAGGTCTAAAGGGGAAGAAAAAAAGAAAAAAGTACTTATTTATAATATCTTAGTAAAACTCAAATGCCCCTGTAGGTCTGATAATCTTAGTCTGATTAAGTTTGTATTTCTTTTCCTGTTCAAATGGGATTTGGTGCACCCAAGGGAAAAAGTACTGCAATCAGTGAAAGCACGTAGGACTGTGTTGCAAATGGGTATGTAGCAATCCTATTAATAGTTATTTGCAACACCAAGTATCTCTGTGATTAAGTTCTCTGAGACAGTGAAAGTCATGATAGTATTGTATATCTAGTTAGGTTAAAATTTTATGCATAAAGAATTTCAGGCTAGAATATTTGTTTTAAATGTTCAAGTGATTGTACAACATGTACAACAGCTAATATTGAAAAAAAAAAAAAAACCAACCCCACACTCAAGAGTCTTTGCAGGAGTTTCAATTATTGCGTAGGCCAATTAATTAATTGCTTTATGTTAAAGCAAATCCTCAGCTTGTTAGTTTTCAAAATCTGAACTTCAACATAATTTTATGTATAACCAGTACCTTTATAACGGGCCAAATTAAGCCAAAATCCTTCATTCAGGGGGGCATGTTTGGATTTTAAAAATCCACATGAGACCTGAATTTGTTGGTTAGAATCCAATACTAATTAAAATTAAACAAAATCCAGCAGACCTTTGATAATTACATCAAAAGTTCACATTCATTTGATGTGGATTGTCTATATTTCATTGTTACTCTCTTAAAAGATTATTTATGTACAAAGAGTAAGAAAAGAGTATTAATATTTAAAAAGTGGAACTATAAGGGCAAACACTGATTCAGCATATGTTTTAATTTATTAAACATTTGCTTTATTCTGTTCAAAGCCATCACTTGAGACATTATTTTTTTTGCATAAAATAATGATCCACAAAGATTCTTAGTAAAATGTATTTCTAGTGGAACAAGAAGTTTAGCTTGTTTACTGGGGACTAGATTCAACTGCATTTGCTTAACAAGCTGGGCATTAAGGAACCACATCAGTCATATTTTTATTCCAAATTCGCCAATGGTTTACTAAGGAAAGCTCCTCCAGAGGAAAAAATCTGATTTCATAAAAGATCACACACACCAGCCCAAGCAATCTGAGATGTTGTACTGAAAGTTGTCTGGAAGTTCTGCATATTTTATGCAACTAAGCACAAAGCATTTTCCTAACAGCTGAGTACAAGGAAAGCACAGCAGAATTATAAAAGGGAGAGATTACCAACGATGTCTAGACATGGAGAAAGTAGAACCTTAGTTAGAACACTCTGGTGTTTACTTTTGCTTTCTAGAGAGAGATATATGGTATTTCATGATTTCAGTATGCAAGGCCACAAGATTTGAGTAGTTCAGCAAAAATCCTCAAATAAACTGCAGGCTGGGAAAACCTGAAGAGGAAAGGATCTGAATGAAAATCATTTCTGCTAGAAAAATAAGAAACAGAGTGCAGCTACTTCTCATTTCCATCATGCAGACAGTGTTGGTTGCTTTTTAGAAGTGTCTGTACTAAAAACTAAACCAAAACAAAAATTCCCAACCAACCCCACCAATGTTGTGAAGTCCAACATTCAGTCTTTAGGAAGCATTTAAATGGCAGTTGGCTGCCACTTATTGCAGCCTTAGTGTACACAGAAAACAGAATCTTTGTCTCAAAATTTCTCACTGTGTATATATAGGTAATGATTGTATTTTCATTTAATTGTGGGTTCAGGGTCCCGTTTCTCCTTTCTTACATATTTAAATCTCTTAATATATTAAATTATTTATTTTTAATGGTACTCCTAACTATAATATTAACTTATTGCACAGATGTGAAGCAGACTATAATTGATATTCTGCTGCTACAAAGTCTTAAAGATGACACTGAAAGACATGCCTATTGAAAGACACACAAACACCTTGTTTTTGCTTAGGAAATTATCTGCAAAGAGTCTTAATGTATTTCTAAATAAGTAATGCATTTATTTTGCTTGCTGATCAATTAGCATTTAAAACAACTCAGTTCAGTTTATGGCACAGCAAAACATGCAAAAGGAGTATCCCAAACTGTTAGTTGGGGAATAAGGACCACAAAATGACTAACTGACTACCCTAGCAAAATGTGATTTATGAAACCATGCAATACACAAAAGCTCTGGGTTTTTTCTACAGTATAATCTGTTGTCTACTCAAGCTAACTCAGCTGCCTGAAGTAGTCTGGCTGTAGAAACTTCAGCTAGCCCTATGGTTAACTCGGAAGAGTGAATTACTTTGTGCTGCTGCAGAAGCCTTCCTGATACCTGAATTGAGCAGTTATCTCTACATTATACACTGCATTGTAAACATACCCAAGGTGTCAACGGCTGTAGTAGAACCCGTCTTCTTGGCCAACCATATATTTATTTTTTTTAATCCCACAGTGTTTTTGTTTTGATCACATACCTTGAACTTCTGCAACGAATAAGAGAAGAGGCCTATGAAACTTTGTTTACAATACAACTCTGTTCTGTACCATCCTGACTGAGTCCCAAACTCAAACCATCCTGTGTTATGAGTGAGGTAAGGACACTGATGGGTGAAAAAAAATAGTGAATGTATGCAGGTAATTAAAGCCTGCATTACAATACTTACAAAAAGGGCTGGTGGAGGCAAGAATGCAGGCTTATGTTCTTTTAATGTGTTATCTTCAAATGTAATGCCTTGGGTGGTTATGGGTGTCTATATAAACAAAGGAAAAGCCAGAAATGCCAAAGTATGGACAATACCAAACTCAATAAGGTGGCAAGAGGCAGGCAGGAAAGATTGTTTCCTTGATAACATTATCAGCAGGAGCCACAGCAGATTTCAGTGGAGAAACATATCAGAGAAGTCTCCTCAGCTGCAGAATGTAAGACCCTCTCTAGGAGTAGAGAAGGGATATTAAACAGGCATCATTTCCAAACTGTGAATAACCACTTATACAAGCAAAGTGACTTTTCAGATGTTTACAACTAGTTTAATAAGATTTTCAGGAAGATATCATTAAGCACCTCTTCAGCACGGAGGCTAAACTTTTCTCAACGAACGGGTTCTTGAGCCAGACTTTGAATGTGCCAGACTTTAACGAAGTAGCTAGTAGTTTACACTTTAATAATCAGCAAAACAATATAACCTCTTAATCATGGTCCCAAAGGTGGCTGAAGTTTCCCAGGAAAAATCTTCATGTGCATGCCAGACATCTGAAATGAAAAACTCCACCCTAAAAGCTACAAAGCTAGCTGAAAGTAGCTCATAATTAGAATGGTTGTCATCCAACACAGCAAATTAATCTTATTAGAATGCCAGCTGAGTGAAACTATATTTTTTTTCAGTGTAAGGCAACAATTTTGATGACAATTTTGTCAGGAAAATTTCTTGTCTCAGGACAGTAACTAACCTGTATTATCTGTAAGAGAAAAAATAAAATAAAAGTTACATCCCTCCTCTTAGAGTGGGCAGTACATATGGAAGTCTGTCATTTTCATTGAGTAAGGTTTTATGTAGGGGGGTTCACAATTATATTTTTAAATCTAAATTTCACCTCAGTGCAAAAAGGATTATTTAAATGACAGATTAAAAAAAGCAGGAAGATAATTGCCTATCCTTTTAAACCGGGAAGTATTTAAAAGCTAACTACTGACATTTCTGCTTATGCAAATCCATGTACCTCAGTTTTTTGTTGCTAAGTAAGAAAGGACTGATGAGGACAACATAGGTAGAAAATGCAGTTCTCAATAAAATTGGAATGTGGGCAGGTGTTAATGTCTCCCCCAAATACACATATTTATCTTTAATATTAATGTGATTTCCATTTGTGCATGATAAAAAAGATCAACATTAGAATTCAAAGGGTTAAATCTTGTGATGGCTTCCTTGTTACGCTCACAAATAACTGTGGCCACAGTTTCATAGTGTATGTTATTTGATAGTGCACAGACATTTAACTATCAGATTAACAGGTACATTAATGTATGTAGATGTTGACATATCCACATTTGCACCCATAATTACTTGCAGATGTGGACTATAGGCACAAAAATGGCCTTATTTTAAATACTGCTCCTCAAGTCTACAGCATATTTTTATTCTAAAGTAATTTTGGCATGACATTTTTAAAATACTCAGATTTCAGTTAGGTTTGTGGCCCTAACTCTGGCAGATGTTTTTTGAAATTTCACCTTCAAAAACACACTTGGAGTTGTCACTTTTTGAATGTACACAAGCAATCCATCAGCCTTTTTCAAATTAACACATCTCAGCCTTTGACTTTTTAGCTACAGGAAGGTTATTTTGAGATGCTTCTTCCTGCACTTAGAGGTTTTTCTCTCTTAATTTGAACCCCTTGGATCTCTTTAGCTCTTCTGTCTAATCACTGAATGTTCTTCATGGTGCTCTGGTGACATGTAAAGCAAGAAAAAGTAAACAAAAGCTGTTAGGATACATCATCATATTTCTTCTAAGTCAGGGAGAAAAAATAGAAAAGCAGCTAATCTATTTTACTACACTAAGAAACCCAAGAATCAGAAAGAAGGAGGAAGGTAAAAATCCTCCAAATTCTAACGTGCAAATTAAGATCAAAGAGAAGGTCCATGACAGAGCAAAGGAGACAAAATGGTGACACTGTTTACAATTGCTGCAATGCTCTCCCAATGGTCCTGAGCCATATTAAACACCAAGAAAATGGTGATTTTATGGCTCCATGCAGTGGCAAAGAGACATTCTCCAATTATAAATATATCTGCTTATTCATACAATGATAGTTCATTCTATCTCTAACAGATCTCTGACACTTAAGGAGTCAGTACAATTATCTTGGTGTAAGAGATGAGATCCCTAAAAGCCTTCATCACTGCTCTGGAAATATGCCAGCTTTCAGTCTGGTGCTCCCTTTACTAGAAACATCACCAGAAATCTCAAGAGTCCCTGTGAAAGCTTACAGTGGCTATCTGCGCCCAGTGGGTGAGGTGATTTCTATTTAAAGCTCTAAAGCCTCAGATGCCAGATGTAGGAAACAAAATTTCAATGATAAATCCTAAACATCTCTCAGACATTCTAGCCTAATTTCTGTTGTGCATCCTTTCATCCCTTCTGCTTACCTTATGACAGCAAAACCATATGGATTTGGTCTGCACCCAATCAGCTGCCAAATGATAGAAACTAATAGAGCTACTTGGACCACTGATTAACTCAGAAAGTTGCTTTTCTGAAGGTGCTACTGGAATTGGATGCAATACAACAGATGACACCAAAGGACACTGGTGTCATTATTCATCTCCCTCTTTATAGTCATCACATTGAAATGGCTTAAAGCATGATTCTTTGCTGTAGTTTGGTACAAAGATAGGGCAATTTTGGAAATGAATGAATATGGAATCATGATATAAGGAACTTTGTCATGATGCCAATGTTTATTATGAAAGACATAGCTTCAGGTCATAGACTTTCTTCTATTGTGCAGGCTGGCAAGGTCCTAGGGGTGCTGCAGAAGAAACACACCAATGAATTAATCTCCAGTTTTTGCCTGCCAATTAAAGTTAGGAAAGCATTCTTGAAGAGCAGGTGAGTTTCCTTGCTACAATACCTCTGTTAGGGTCAGAATCAAAATAAGAAACTTTTCTGAAGGACAGTGGTCTAGAGAAGATACTAAAGCCCAATGGACCCTGGAGCTGTCCTAACACAGTCACTAAAACCTTTGCTCCTTTTCACATATGGCAGATGACATTCCTTATGGCCCATTCAGTGCAGTAAATAGGGAGAGACATAAAAATACTGAAAATGAAAACTAAAATGCTTTATCAACGAGGGGTAAGATAAAAGAGAAAACTAAGTGTAAATGTCAGATGTTAGTCATATTGCTTACCACACTGTTGAAGCTGTTAAGATATTATAGTGATAAGTGTAAGAAGAGTCTACATAGAACAAGGGTGGACTTGTCCATGGAATTTTTTGTTTCTACATTCAACCTTCTCAACATACAGTGCACTTCCATCTTCCACCATGGCAATTAGTTATTTCATTGGTATGTTATGAAGCTAATGAATGCTTATAAATTATTTTGTGTTCCTCAGAGAGAGGGAGGATTTTGAGCTACACCCATTAGAGATGAAACCAAATGTTATAGAGATAAAAATACCAAAGAACAGCATTTCCAAATGGAACATAGATATTCAAGGAGACTCAGTCATCAAGGAAAAAAAAAAAAAAAAAAGGAAAGTTGGAGCTTTAAATGCAGTGTGTGGGAAGCTAAATAAATAAAGGAGAAATTCAGTAACTTGTTCGAGTCAGAATTGTTTTGTGGAAGGTTGGTAAAATAAATCTAGAATCAGAAAATAATGTAAAATCAGAACCTAGTTGAAAATATTTTCTATTAGACACATTATATGAGTTAGGATTTTGTATAAAATTTGGTCATAAAAAAGAAACTTGAATCAAGATGTAGGAACTTATTCCGTTTAAGATAAAATCATAAAAAAGCAGATATTCAACTAAGCATCTACAATTCAAAGGACAAGCTTTGATGAACTAATGGAATTGTTTAATAAAGTCTGTTAAGATGAGAATACCAAGGGATTTGTCCATGAAAGAATTATGGAATTTCAAAATCAAAAGTGTTGAATTTTACATAACATTTTGCCTCAAGGTACAGAAAATTTTGAATGAACTCTCAAATAACCTACAAGAATAACTACCCTAAGAAGGCTAATAGAAGTAAATAAGAGAACTAAGAAAAAGATTTAGCAGGAAAAAAGCTATGAATCAAGAAATGAAAGACGAAATTTAAAATTGTCAAAACAGAACCTAAGTTTGGCCTAAGATATTGAACTGTAGTGTATTTCCTTTTTAAGCCACCTAAACAGAAACAAAAAGGCACAAGGAAAGAAGAAGTAGGGCAGCTTTGCAGTAAGGATAAAACAGAGATTAAAGATAATCTAGGTGTGGCCAAAAAATGAAACAAACTTTGCCTCAGGTTTCAAAAAGGACAATTACATTGAATGGGGAGGAAAAGCAGAATGTTTAATGGCAGCTTTCATTTCCACACCCTTGTTATCTCAACTGCAGTAGAAACAGAAGTCATGAGGCTTAATGGACTCAAGTCAGGGGGATTAGGTGGTCTCCCTTACAGGATTTATGAGAAGTAGTCTTAAATACATCTTTCAAGTCAAATTTCGTATGATGGTAGAACAGCAAATGCTGTGCCTACAAGTAAAAGATGAGAAAGTAATCAGGCATCTGTAAGCCTGTAACTCTCTACATTGCTTTAGGACAGATTTTGAAAGAAAAGTTATTTAAAGACAATTTAATAGGATGTAAACCAACAGGGATTTAATCAAATGTAGATCATCCTAGACAGATTTTTTTCTAGACAAAGGAAGTGCACTAGATTTCATATATCAAGAATTCAGGAAATGGTGCCGGCTAAGAAGCTTGCAATTTAAAATCTAAGAAAGGAGTGAAGAATCTGTGAAGTGAGTATGAAACTGTCAGGCACTATTGGTAGAGGAGATGGAGATGAGCTTGTCAGTAGAGTTCTTCAAGGCTCAGTATTGAGACAGGTGATGGTTAATAGTCTAACATTTTTTTTTACTCAGGAAGCAAGAGAGTGAAAGACAGTTTATACCTCTCAACTTTGTACTTTTATCTGTGGAGGCCAACTAGGATATCATATAAAAGATCTGAGTAACAAGATAGCTCATAAGAGAAAGTTCTGCTATACAGTGAGAGCTCAGCCTGAAAAGATGAAGGACCTGAGTGGACTAGCTAATTGCAGAATTATATGAGTTGTCTGTAGAATGAAGACTCCCAGAGTCTTGCAATACTTTCAAACTTCTCATTATACATGTTCAAGAACTATGAATTAAAATTTAAATAGTTGTAGAGAAGAGGTAATAAAAGATCAAGTTAGTGTGACACATGCATTACAGACTGAAGGAAAACTGCCAAGTGAATAAAAATAAGACTGAATGGTGATACACTTTCTATCTATAAACACAGATATGTTAAACATCAGGAATTACTGGATTATTAAAGCTAGTGGGTTTGATGATAATTAACACAATGGGAATAAATTAGAAAAAAAAAAAAAAAAACCAACACAAAAAACCACCTGGAATTTAATATCAGGGTTTTAGTGGCAGAGACAACAAAACTACTAACTCTGTGGTTTTAGCAAGAACTGTAGTGTTCTTATGCAATAAATTCTTGGACTTGGTACCAGAGATTGTAATGCCTCGACTCCATAATTCTTCCTGCTTCTGTATTCTAACATGAGCATAAATATGTTAAATATTACAATTCACAGGTCTGAAAACTTAGTATCACCTGGTCAAAACTCAAGAATGACACTTCTTGTTTACACACCTATGCCTCTGGAGGCCTTTTATAGCAAAAATCTTTATCATGAGAATTGAGTGTGGTGCAGTGAAAACATTGTGACTTTCATTTATCTTCTTCATGTCTGGACATCTCACTGAGGAGCTTCTTTTATGGCTTTTATTAATACATGTCTTCTAAATCTTCAAACCTAAAGTTTACGTGTTTGTGTAAAAATCATGAGATTTGTGTGGACATTTCACAAGTTGAAATTCTCAATGTAAACTTTCAAGACTAAGGAGCTGGGATTTGAACAGAATTTCCAGAATACTAAACAAACAATTTCTTATTAAAAAAAAAAAAAGAAGAAGAAAAAAGAAAAGATACACCTCTTTCAACACACTTCAGTAAGCTTATTCACATGTCAAAGTCTTCTTTCTTCCACTATCCTTGTAGTCCAGCCTGCTTCATCCCCAAACTATCTGTCACTTTCCCTTATTTTACACCATGCATCCCTCTTGTCTGATTTCTCCTAGAGTTAGTTAATAATACCTGCTCATCACTCACCTGCAGAGCCCCTCTGCACCATCTCTGCACTCTAGAATTTTGGAGGAAGCTCACGGACTTTCTAGATTTATTTAATCTTTCAGAAAGCAAGCTTGTTACTGATATTTAGGTCAAATCTTATATTCTAGTAGTATAATTTACTGACATAATGGTGTATGACATAATGTATGACTTTCTGCAGAGCTGTAACCTGTAATTTTAAAAGGAGATAGTCTGGAAATTTTTATAAAATGGAAAAATCTTAATTTTATCTTCCTTGAAAATCATGTCAATAGACTTCACTATCTATAGAATTATATGTCCTATATTTCATGGCTTAAATGGATCATTCCAAAATTTCAGTATTCTCTGTTCTCACCTACTCAGTGTCATTTCTATACTGTACTTGTTATTTTACCTTCTGTCCTATTCTGCAGTCTTGCAAATACAAACAAACTGTAGAGTTAGCAAGTGCCATTATCAGGCAGAAATTTTGTAGTACTTCATCAAAAAAACTTTCAATAGTGATAAATGTAAAAAAGTCCAGCAAACCAAAACTAAAACTTTATAATTTTAGACTTTATAGTTTATATACCCCAAACCCAAAATAACACAAAAGGAGGCAGCTTTCGCAAAGCAAAAATGTTTATTCTTAATCTGCTCTGTGTTGAATAATTCAAATTTCTTTATTTTCTCTGGTATGATACTTACAAACACTCAGAAGCAGTGGCATAGTTAGAAATAAAATTAGTAGTCAGTGATATTATGTGCATTTGATCAGTTGTTACCCATTTTGGATCTGTGCTTTCATTATTTTGCATCATTTTGGCCCTTATTTTCCAGGACCTTATATTTAGTCCTTATTTTTCAGTTTGTGTCTGGGGAAGGTCAGAGGAGTGCCAGATCGGGGAAAATTGTGTTGGCCATGGGGAAAGAAAAAATTCCAGTAACAGAATTAAACTATCTCAAAGAGCAAAAAGGGACAAGTGGTGTGGCAGTGAGGCCCATCAGTGACAAACTGTGGGAGGCAGGCATGGAGACCTGACCTGGCCATCTCATTTGGGAAACCATTATGCTCTGGCCAAAGAGATAAGTATGGTGAGGTGAAGAAATCCCAGTATGAAAAGTGAAGTAGAGAAAGTCAGCAAAGTTGAGGATAAAAATTCCCAGGGTCTGTAACATGATCTGTCCCTTAACAGCTGAAGTACTTGATGAGTGCAGTAGCACGATAACTGGGTGGCCCTTCAGAAGTGAGGGCCATGTTCCGAAGGAATAGGAAGGAACTGAGAAAGAATTGTTTTCCTTCTTATCACCATTGTAGTCCATTTCCTTTCTGCTCTATGGACTTTATATTTTCCCTGTTCTGTTTCTCTCCCTTGTCTTTTAAGTTTACCCTCTTCTATCTACAAGGACAAGAAAGAATCCCAAGGAGTCTGAAAGAAAGAATTATAAGGAATCTAAATAAACAGAATGATTAGACAGTTTGGAAATTATAAAAAATAGTTCTTTCTGATATAGCTGGAAATACAGCAATAACATCTGGTGTTGTCAGATGTGATTGACTTCGAAAAAACATTGTTTACAGTTCCTCTCAGATTCTTCTGTTTAGTAACACTAACTCCAGTCACTGAGTAACCATAATAATTTATCCATGACCTAACCAGTAATATTTACCCATCTTTGCAAATTAATTTGGGCTACACAAAAGCTGTCTGCATGTGGAAATGAAAACATTGAAGTCTGAATGTCTACCTGTGGTCTAAATTCAAATGCATTCTTAGGAATTCTATAGGCTTGCAACTGGTGAACATGCATCTTTCATCAGCTGCAGAATGATGAAGAAGTAGTCTAAGGGATTACTAGCTTTATGGGCTGTTTTGAAAGAACAGTTATGGTACGTGTGAATCAGTAATCCAGTGGTGTTTTATAGGCAATCACTTTTGTGATATTTATTCATTTCCTCCATCCCCTGTCTAAGCAGCTTAGGGAATTTCTGGGGGAAAAAAAAAAAAAAAAAGAGGAATACTATGAAAAATGCATACTTAACCATTCAGTCATGAAACACTGAAATGAAGTTTTAAACAAACTAAATAAAACTAATATGTATTATTGGCATATGGATAATCTGCAAATCTGAGGCAACATACTTCATTTCACCATATGTCAGTACAAATCTAGTTTCAAGGAGCAGTGACTGCAAGAAATAGCTGTTATTACAATTTCTTAAAGTTATTATTTCTTAAGAAAATTATTTCCAATTAATAAATATAATGGAAAATATTGATTCTGTGAAGTACCTATCAAAAGAAAACATTTAAAACCAAATGTGCTAGAAAAAAGAAATTGGCATGCATTAGAGCTGCTTGCCATGCAGTGATGAAAAGTCCATTTCCATTCAATTTCCAAGAAGAGGGAGTCTGGTTTACCAAACTATCTAGGTCTAAATCCTTGCCACTAAAAATAATATAGGAAGCCAAAGTTGGCTGGCATTTTTCTGTCCAGATCTGGGTGGGTGTGATGACCATAGAAGATTCAGAAGAAAGTATTGGCTAATCTCTTGTTGCCCTCACATCAGCCTTCATAGTCACCCCATACATACATCAGAGGAAAAGCAGAGGAAATGGTTGTTCTGCCCCGTGTGTGTTGCCTCTGGATAACTCAGCAAGGTGTCCGAGACAGACCCATGAACTGAGATGGCCTAATGTGCCCTGTGAAGGCATGGATCATTTCTGCTGCATAAGGCCTCCACTGCTACACTTTACAATCCAAGTCTAGGAGTAAACTAAATAATCTGAAAATAAAACAAGCATTGACATATGGAGCTTGCTCATGGGCTGAGAAGCAACAAGGACACTACCCATTTCTCTCCTTAAATTTCCCTTGAATCACTTCAATTATTAAAAAAAAATCACAACAATCAGCTAAGATAATGTAAAGGGTTTAGATTTTCCATTAAATGGCATGTCTATGCACAGACAGACACATACAAATATATCTATGCAAATTCTGAGAAAAGCTGACACATACTGTTACCTTTTGTGAGAGAATCATTAAGTTTTATGTTCAGACACCTCTGTTTTAAATCACCATGCTAGCAGCAGAACTACTTGGTTTTTCAGAAGCCTTCTCTCAGCCCCCAGTCTCCAAATAAAATGCTAATTGCTGATGCTTTTAGTACAGAATCACTTCATTAATCCCAGCTACTACCCCTATATATGAATGCATTATAACTCAGTGCTGGGGAATCATTAATTGACCTAGTTAATTTGATCCCTAATAGCCTGTAATTAGGAATGTGTAAAATAGCTTGAAAAAAAATTGTTGCAAATAGACATTCTCTGAATGGTAGGTGTATAAACCTTCAGTAAACCTTTTTTTCTTGAGATTTTTCCTTTTATCTTTAAAAGGCTTTAGAAAGTTTGCACTAAAAAAAGAAGGAAGGAAAGTGAAATGCATGAAAAACAAGAAGAGAAGATAACCTTTGATGCCATGTTAATTTCATTTATCCATGTGACCTAATCAGATTCCTGATATCTGTCTGAAAGGCATGTGTAGCAAAATGGGCTGGAACCAGGGAGAGGAAATAAAATGGAAGTTCCTAGAAATGCACAAAAAAAGGCTTGTATTCAACTCTTTTTGAATGCCAAACTGCTCTTTCAGGTGTTACTGCTTTGTTTTATATGCCAGGCAGGGTACCTGTTAAGAGAGAAAGATCTTCCAGCTTGGAGCAGAGCAGACATCCTTAGTGTCTGCAGCACCCAGGGGAAAACAGTGCTTGAGAAGGTGAACTGCTAAATAGGTATGTCTTTTAATAAAGCATTTCATTTGAAAAGTTTTTGCAACATTGAGACAGACTGAGTTTTAGGGAGGAAGTGACTCTGTGTTCAGTGCCTGGCCTGCTCTACTGTCAGAGGAAATAAGTGAAACTAAAATGAAGTGATAATATACTGTAGGAAATTTAAGAGAAAGAATGGCAAGGAAAAATGGCAATCTGGGACCATACAGCTGATCCCCAAAATAGGCACAATGATCAGTGCCAAACTAGCTGCCAAAAACAGTAGATTGTAAAATTACCTAATACCTATGTCATGTTTACTTTCTATTTACACTGGGGAATGAGCTCCCCAACAGACACAATACTCGACAGTATTTTTGTTCACTGTCACTATCATTATCCACCATCTGCTCTGCCAAATTTCCTTTCTGTTCTTTTTTGTGCATTCATCAGCACCATAGTAAGTAACTACCTTAATGACTGCAGCATATTGCTTCTGGATTAGCAGCAGATATTGGACTACTCCTGGCTTATGGACAGAGCTGCAAGTTGGAGTCCTGGCAGGGGGTTCCATTTAAAATCCTTTCCCCTTTGCAAAAAGAAACAGTAACTAGGAAAGTTTTGTCCCAGCTCACTAGCAGGGATGTGATCTATGGTTTGGTTAAAAAAAAAAAAGGAAAAGGTAAAAGCACCTCCTTCTGTGAAATTCAGTGAGGTACCCGCCAGCTCCACAGAGATGTCTGAATTCTGACAAGATGTCTTAGTGTGATGGGGAGCCTGAAATACTGGCAGACAGCTCTGCTTACTTTGCTCAAAACCACAGATAGAGAAACCACAGCTTTGAGAAAAGGGCAGCTTTTGAAAAGGACACGTGTTTGCTGAGTGAACCTTGTGGGTTAATATGGTGACCCGCAAGCACAAGGAGGCCTTTTTGTCTGTGTAGTCTGTGGGTAGATGTAGCAGTGGGTAATCCAATTCTGGCACATCTTTACTTATTCTTTGCTTCGAGGCCATCTAAAGCGAATTCTCCAAAACTTATCTCAGTGCTCTTTTTTTTTTCTGTGCTGAACAGACTTTTTGTTGCTGAGCTTAGTCAAGTATAAAGAAAGTAAGAAGGAGTGTTTTTCTCTTGATAAAAACCAAAAAACCCCACCTTTTTTAAACATTTTACACCAAGACGGGGGGAGGCAGGGGAAGGGAAGAAGCTAAATAAATGGGGAAAAAAAGGAAAAAAATTACAAAAAATAAAAGGGTAAGGAAATTTGGGCTGGAAAGCTTCCTCAAGAGTGTCACAGTACAAGGAAATACAGCAGAAAAATATATAGATATATACCAATTTAAAATATATTATGGAAAATTTCCTACTAAAAACCCATTCAAAAACTATTACTTCTAATCCACAAATAAAGGAAAAATGAAGTGATCTTAAGCTTCAGGGATTCTAGGATGGAGCATTGGCAGGATATTTGAATGCAGGCAACTTCAATGCAGCCCAGACACGCTATGGGTTAAAAGGCTAAGGAGCCTCATTCTATTCCCACTAAATTCAATGGTAAATTTTATTTGGACTTTAAAACAGGTTTTGTATGTAGCAATTAGGGACAGCAGAAGTTAGCAATTGTGAGAGCTTTGTTAACATATCTGAGCCTGGATCTGTCAGTGAGATGTGCACTCCTCTTGAGCAACTGTCCCCGAGACTGATTCCACCAACCTGTGGAAATGAAATCTGTGGTAAAAAGAAGACCAGAGCCCAAAGCTTGGGATTATCAATGTGCAAATAAACTAATGCCATAGTCACACTTTCTCAGGGTTTTCACAGCTCAGAGCTGTGACCTGACTACATCAGCACAAATAGGGAAAGATAAAAGAAGAGGGACTTCCACTCTTCTGCAGTTATGCTATTACACTCTGGTTTGGAAAGTACCACACATTTCTTGACTTTAGTTGCAGATTAATTCCAAAGTCATGTCCATCTACTCAGCAGGTCTATGGCTTGGCTGCATGTGTTGTATCAAGTTTCAATATGTGTAGTTGTAAGCATGTGAGAAACCCACTTCTATACCATCTTGTAAGGTTTTCAGAGCTTTTTAGGCACCCTCCTTCAGGTACGCCTCTTCTGATGAAATCACATGTTTATAAACTGTAAAAGCAAACACTGCTACAGGATTATTATCCAAAAATTACTCTTCTCTAAACATCAGCTTTGGGGGAATGTTCAGAGGTGAGGTTTTTTCTTTCATTACCTGTGATAAAAAATTGGACACTACTATTTTTTCTCTCTTGAAAGACCTCCTGTGGTATTTTTCATTCTTATAGATATATATGCTCACTTTTTTTTGTTGTCATACAGTATGAAAGGAACAGGGATAGTGCTGTTATAAACTATAAAATATGATCATAGGATAAACTTCCAAAATTAAGTACCCATTTAAAGTGTCTCAAGGTTTAAGATAGCAAGCCTTGAGATTCCTTCTAGGGGATCTAATTTCATAGTGAGGTGCACGATGGACAACTGCAAATGGAGACAACTATTGATCACATGGGATAAGACAGAGAGCCTGAAGAAATGAAATGCATACTCTCCGAGCTATCGCAGCAGGAGGTAAAGCTCATGCTAATGTTGTGAGAGAGTCTAAGTGGTGCAGCTCAGAAGTATGTGGTGTCAGCCTGTGGATATGCACTGGGAGGAGGCTTAAGAAGGAAGTCTTGCAAAAACCAGGTCCCTTAGCATTAAGAGCTTTGAAAACCAGCAGGGACTGCTTAAAATAAATCCTTTAGTTTATAGGCAGCCAACATAAAGGGCTCAAGAGGGTGTAATATGAGCGTGGCTACTCAATCCTGTGAGTGAACATGATGCTGCATTCAGGACTAGCTGTAGTTTTGACATTTTTCTCAGAGCTAATAATGGAAGCAGCA
This sequence comes from Megaceryle torquata, assembly GCA_024611175.1. Lineage (NCBI taxonomy): Eukaryota > Metazoa > Chordata > Aves > Coraciiformes > Cerylidae > Megaceryle > Megaceryle torquata. The sequence goes on along the minus strand of JANIJG010009089.1, from coordinate 21,327 downwards.
ATTCACTCTCTCCAGAGAGAGGAGCGGAAGGCGTTTTAGCAGCCTGGATATATTTGTGCACAGGGCTGACAAAAATGGCAGGATAGATTTGGAAACTCCTCATGGACTTGTTTTTATGCACACAGGGCACCAGCATTTAGATCCGTATCGTAAAGGAATAATGAATGGGTTTTTGGAGGAGCTGACTGCAGAGAAAAGAGATGGCAGTACTCTTGTGGGTCCTATGTCCTTGTAACCTGAAAACTTGAATGATTAATGTCAGCTTCATCTACCTTATACTAAACCCACAAACCCTAAGACAGTCCTTTTTAATGACTTTCTGAACCTCAACAAAATAATATGCTCTTTGATGGCAGTAAATTGTTACACAGGTATACTTCTGAATTTTACTAGTATCACCACTTATGTGTAAAGTTGACAAAGAGACTCCTTTTGCACCTCTGGAAAAAGGAGACTATAACATTATCACCACTTATTTTTAGTATTACTACTCAGGGACAGCTTTGCTAAGATATTCAGGAATCTAAAGATTGCAATAAGGTCTACAGAAACATTCCAGTTAGACAGGTCCTTGTCCCTCATGAATAGCTCATTCTTTAAATTTTTGCAAATACTACTCCACATCATTAGAATTAGGACTTTGGAGAGAGTGAGGGTGAACCCCCAGAGTCAGTTAATCACAAGTCCAAGCCTTCTTTAAACTAGAGTGTGCCTGGGAGAGAAAGTTTAAAGAAATCAGATGCTGTAAGTTCATGTCCCAATTCTTACTCAAGAGATGAACTCTAGCTTATGATCCTAGGTTGACCCTGGCTGGATGCCAGGTGCCCACCAAACTGCTCTATCAGTCCTCCTCCTCAGCTGGACCCATTAAATATAACAAAAGGCTTGTGGGTCAGGATAAGGACAGGGAGACATCGCTCACCAATTCCTGTCACAGGCAAAACAGGCTTAACTAGAGGAATTTAATTTATTACCGAACAAATCAGAGTAGGGTAAGAAGAAATAAAAGCAAATCTAAAAAAGCCCTCCCTCCTTCCACATCTCCTTTCTTCCCAGGTTCAACTTCATTCCCAATTTCTCTACCTCGTCCCCACCAAGTGGTGCAGGAGGATGAAAAATGGGTGTTGTGGTCAGTTCATCACATGTCTCTGCTGCTTATTCTTCCACATTCTCTTGCCCTGCTCCAGCCCGGAGTCCCTGCCATGGGAGACAGTCCTCCATGAACTTCTCCAAGGGGAGCCTTTCTCGCAAACTGCTCCAGCTTGGGTCCTTCCTACAGGGTCACAAGTCCTGCCATAAAACCTGCTCCAGCACAGGCTCCTCTCTCCACAGGTCCATAGGTCCTGCCAGGAGCTTGCTCCAGCATAAGCTTCCCACAACCCCCTTTGGGTGCATTTACTTGACCTGTTGTGGTGTCCTTCACAGGCTGCAAGCGCATATCTGTTCTACCATTAACCTCCATGGGCTGAAGGAGGACAGCCTGCCTCACCGTGGTCTTCACCACAGGCTGCAGGGGAATCTCTGCTCTGGCACCCTGAGCACCTCTTCCCCTCCTTCTTCACTGTTTTGGTGTCTGAAGTTCTCTCTCTCACATAGTCTCACTCATCTCTTCCAGCTGCAATTGTGTGGGGTTTTTTACTCCCTTCTTAAATATGTTACCAGAGTGGGGCTAGCACTGATTGGCTTGGCCTTTGGGCTCAGCTTTAGCCAGCAGTGGGTCCATCTTTGAGCTGCCTGGCATTTCAGTCAGACATAGGGGAAGCCTCTGTAATCTTACAGAAGCTGTCCTTGCAGCACCCCCACTACCAAAACCTTGTTACATAAACCAAATACAATCCCAGTTCTTGATTTGGCAGCTTATAGGAACAGTGTGGTTACTCTGCTATAACTGAGAGGGTGAATAGATATTACAGGCCTCTTAAGTATGCTCAAGCCAACCATCAAGTTGACTCTTCAACTCATAGTACAGACTGACATTTCCCTGCCTGCTCAGGGTGTCACAGCATGCTGCAGGTGCTGCTTTTTTTTGGTATTTCAAACAAAGAGACTGTGTTATAGTCAATACAATGCTTTGTAACGAGAAACTCTTTTTTTTTATTTTGTCCTTTCTTTCTGTGAGACTAGCATTTTTTCCAGAATCATTTCCTTTCTCTCCTCTCCATCCCCTCCAGGTACAACTAGAACACATGCATTTTAAAATGAATTCATAAATGAAAAAGAAAAAAGGTGATCTGGAAAGGTTTTGCTAAGCATTGTGATTGGGTTTTTTTCTATTTATCCTGTGAGTGAGCACAGTCAGATGAAATGCTCTTTAGACCTTTAAGTGTTCTTGAATTATACTCAACCATTTGCCATTCCTCCTTCACATAAGCTATTCAAGTATAAGCTACCCTCATATCCACTAGGTTGAAAGGAATTGTTCAAACATAGAATTACTATAATTGAATTGCATGTACAGGAGGAATTGTTTTCCTGTCATAAGGTTATCAAAAAATAAACAACAGAATCTGCACGAAATACACATCTGACTCATGGCTATCCATTCAGAGGGCATGCTCTCTACACTTAGTTCCCCTCTTTTCTCTTTCATATGCATCCACAGGGAAGAGTACAGAAAGAAAGAAAACATCCTGACAATGTAGCATATATATAGAAGCAATATATGTTAAGTTTAGGATGAGAATATATCCAAATATCTCCCAGCAACAGAGACAAATTAGAAGGATCAGCAAACAAAAGTTGTACCACAGAAGTCCTAAGAATAATAAAATATCAAGTCTTTGAATATTAATGTCTATGATTATAAGTTGCCTTAATCATGACCTTAAAGAGATATGGGTGGGGAATTCATTTGATGAAAAATAGAGGTATTCATTTGATCTAAATCCATAGTCTTAATTTACAAAGTCTTATTGACTTCAACCAACAAAGAAAATTAGCGGTTCTAGGCACAGTTCTTCTAGCCTATTTTGAATATTAATTTCATGGTGAGTTCACTGCTGAACCAAATGTCCAGTTCTTACCATTGACTACAAAGGGAGTCTAGAAAACTAGCTCAAACACAAACATTTACATTCCAATCATATAAAATCTATAAGACAAATCCTACCAAGGAGGTCTATGGTTCTCCTAATGACACAGGATTGCTATTTATTCTCAGCAATTATTCTTTTTATGTATAGCTCAAGGAATACTCAGACACAATTGCAACTTAGTTTGCCTGTAAGATGTAGAGAGCACTACATTAGGACCAAGTATGGAGAATGACTATTATAATTTCTTAAAGGTACATTTGCTCATTTACAGAATACAAAAACATAAAACTAGAAAAGTTTAGAAATTTTTCAACCAATCATCTGGCCATATATTCTTAAGAAGAAAAGGAATCACCTTAATAGATTAAGTAACTATGTGGTTTCTTTTTAAAGAGGGGAAGAGATCATTCATATCACAGACCAGTTACCTTAAAAGTCTGCCATTTAAACAATATTCTGTTCTATTTATCACTAAGATAAGAATGAACAAAATGTTAGTATCTAGTACCTTAGTACCTACACTTGGTACCTAGTGGTTTAATACCACTCAACAGCAAGTAGGGACAGAGCTAGAGAAATTCTCTACACCCAGCAGTAGAAGGCTATTGTTGGCTGACCAATAGTAACAGCCGTAGAGACCATGTTTATGAAAAGCATCTTACTAATTTTGTCAGTCTCTCTTAGTCTGTATATGGAAACATCAGATGGCAGGCAAAGCATCAAAGGAAACAAAATGATTTTTAATTTCTTCTGATTTCTTCATCAGAAAACCCCACAGATCAGTTCTGCCAAGAACCTGAAAACTCAATATTCTCACAAAAACTGCAGACACCAGCATAAAATTTGAGTAAATGTTCTGCAAAAGTTGCAGCATTTTAGCCTGCAATTATTGCAAAGCACTAGTCAAGAGCCAGATTTCTGCATTATTTTCTAGCAACTAATCAAAACAAAACTATCTCCTGGCAGTAGGATGCATGTGGAATGTGGAGGTACTGGTTCTTTCTCATCTGTAATATTCTAAAATAACATATTAAATCTTTAGGATTTATTAATCATTAACACTAATAATACAAATCAATCCTGAAGCACTTTGCACATTAAAATGGCTTATCAAAGATATGTAGATTATGCTCCCAACAGGAGAATTCAGCAATGTCTTGAATGAGTCCTCTCAACTCTTGGACTTTATTCAATGACTGCTCAAAATAATTTTGGCCAGATGCTAAAGAATTAATATGTCGCGTTTATATTCACTAGAAAATTATGGCTTCTAGATTAAGGATAGAATGGAAAGTCATTAAGATATGTGTTTCTATTCAGAATTCAGCACTACTTTGTTAGAAGTTTCTTAAAAATAAATATATTTTTTAATCAAAACCAGTGCATATGTAGTTCAGGTTCTCATTCCCCTTTTGCAGATTAATATTTTTCCTTTACTTGTTATGTATATCATGAACATTTCTAGAAAACTATATTTTGCGTTGCTTTGCGCTCTTCTCATGGCTGCTTTTTACACAACCCATTTGTTATCAGTTGAGGAATATACTTTGCATAAGAAAAATATTCTTGCTTAAGTGTAGTGGGTCTTGGTCTGTATTTTACAATTTGATTATCTTTTTTTTTTTTTCAATACTAAGTTGACTAAGATATTTTCTCACTCCCTTTATTAACAAGTTGTGATACTGTCATGTTTATTCTATTTTGCCTAAGCCATCAAGTTATGATAATACCTGGTTACAGTTATTGTAACTTTTAACACTGCTTTGTTGTTAAGCCCTATATGTAGCTATACACCATACAGCTATATTGCTTTATCTTTCTTACAAATAATCTATAATGTATGCATTTTAAAATTAATTCTATCCATTATATGTCATAGGAAAAGAAAAATTGTTTAATATGAATGATGAAAAAGATATATTTGAATATTGAAGGTCAGAAGGACATTTCAGTTACCAGGTTTCCTGTTCCATCCCTAAATTGTACCTGTATCAACAGCTTTGTGAGATAAGATTTATAGACACCAAAAATACATTTTTCATCAAACAATCAGTTTGATTTGTGGAGCAGGAGCAAGCCAAGTTGGAAAGTCTATAAAGTAGAATTGAATCTCTGTTTTGTCCTTGTTGACAACAAAGAGATCTTGCATGGTTACAGCTTTTTGTATTAAAAAAGAACTTGGGGGCCAATGTTTGCCAGGTGGCCTGGATGACTGGTGGGGTAACATTTACCTGAAGAACTCAAGAATTAAAATTTCACTTAATTTCATTTCAAAATGAATGTGGACTCAGGTATTTGCTACTGATTTTTTTTTTCCTTCAACAAACACTAGTTTAGCAATGTTTTCAACTTATAAATGGGAATATATTAAAAGCCCAAATTAGTTTCTTCTCAAAATTTTCAATTGTGTGGAGATGTAAAAATTCTCCAATGACTTTTCCTGGCTTCAACCCCACACACCCAGTCTTTTTGAGCAGTGAACAGGGTATGAATTATGCTTATCTTAATGCAGCAGAACAAAGACTATGTGACATGCCCACATTAAATTCATCAATGTACAGTTGAATGCCACACTTGGACTGATACAACAACAAAGGTAGGGCTTTGCAGTCCAGTCACACAGATGCCAAGACCTGAAAATTCATCATCTGTTTATGATACAGTGACAAAAATCCAGCCACAAGATGCTCAGTAGCCAGAAGTTTGGGCAGACTACAGTGGTCTAATTTTTCAGGCATACCCAGCCTTGTATGCCTCAAAAACCTGTCACAGAAGGCTTTTTCATTAGACATACGACATCTGTAGCTGCCTCTCTGTTGCACACAATTTCAAAAGGTGCTGTATTTTGAATTGTAAAAGCATTCAGGTGATTACAGGGAGAGCCCTCCCACTAAAGCACATTGCTATGCATAGATAGTCTGGCAGTAGAGAATATAGATGTACTTTGCATGGGCTGATATACCCTGTATCTGGTATATAGGGTGTTATATTATTTTAGAAATTTACTGGAGACACCAGAAATGACACTTGTATTTTCCTGCTTACTTATAAAATTTTTTTTTTAGTGTATGTATCCAATGATCTTTCTGAGATTTTATGAATATGATCATTAAAGGAATGTGTCTTTTAAGCAACTTTGTTATGGCAGATAAACACATCTGTTAATTTATACAACTTTATAGACATTTGTATAACTGTACAACTTTGATTCATAATGTCCCTGGAAGGTAATGTAGGGAAAATGAAGTAGAAAGTCTAAGTGAATTGGTGACACCTTTTCTAATAATCTTACAACACATTATAATACAGAGTATAATAATGGTAATCTGCCAGTACTCACTACTTGACCTCCAAGCCCTTCTTCAAAGGCCATAACAGTATGACCACAGGAACAAAGTCACCCAACAGCACAACTACTAGCTGCATATCACAGGCTGCAATTCTCAGCCAAAGTACTCAAAGTACTCAGTGACTATGGAAAAGACAGATGAGAAGATCATTTATTAAATCTCTGTCCTAGGAAACTCCCGTAAAAAAAATCTCCTCAAGAAGTGTTCTTTTACTTGAAAGGCATATCAGGGACCTGGTGTACTCCTGTGGTGGTGGAGATAAATGAGGAGCTAGAAAAGCTTCACTTTGTTATATAAACAGATCCCCAAAATAAAAGCTGTTGTTCTCATTCTGAATCTTTTGGTCCTCATCAATTACAAAATCAGGCAGGGAATAGCTATTCCACAACAGCAATAGTCACATATGTTCTGTTTGGACGTGCCCATGAGTAGAGAGACCATCCCAGATACTTGTGACAAAGAAATAAATAAATTTCAGGAAATAAGAAAATTGTACTTGCAATTTCTAAGAAGAGTCAGTGATCTGTGATTTAAAATATATATAAGGCTGATAGAACTCAGCAGTCCCAGGCAGTCTGATATTTTTCAGTTGTTTAAATTTATATCATCTCTTCATAGCAGCTATAATCTCCATTAAGTTTCTCTTATTGACAGAAGAAAACAGGCCACAGTCCAGCAAAGCACTTAAACACAGCTTAGCTTTAAATATGTGAAGCTGTACTAAAACCAATGAGAATACTCTCATACTAAAAAGTAAGCACATGCTTAAGTCTTCTGCTGGATCAGGGCCATCAAATATTGCAGTTTTGCCAATAAATAACATCCATCCAGATAATTTCCATTGAGACTTGTGGAATTCATTTTAAAAAAAGCTACTTACTGTCAAAAGACAAGGAATTTCTAATTTCTTGTTCTTATTTCTGATCTCTCATTTGGGTTGGTGTAACAGTGATGTGAGATCAGAATCAAGGGTGAGTCTTCTAACAGTAGTATGCTTGGCATACAGGAGTAATTTTATGATCCAAGAGGCATTTACTTCTATGTGCATTCACACAAGCAGAATCTGGAATATTTTCTTAGCTGACTTAGGAAAGTTTCCAGAAAATACAAATTAAAGCTTCTGGAAGGATAGACCTAAATCACTGCACACATTAGACTGGGATGGTAACTAGATTTTTTTTTTTTTTTCCCAAGTACATATTATAAACCTTATGTTTCTATATGAGGAAGAAAGGATAGATTAAGCACACTTGTCATCTGGACATCTCTTTTCTCAAGAATCAGATGAAAGGGATAATATTAGTAGCTTTCTTCTTCTAGCTGTCTTGATTGCCATATATATTTAGTATTCTTTATTGATTTACAAAAAATAAAAATAAAAATTAGTCTGTTTGCTAAAAATGATGTAACATACTTTTACTTCTTACAAAACCCGAAAATAAAAGGAGATTTTTCCAATGGCATGAAAAGGCAATTAGGACTGCCAGGAAAGTGCATAGGGAAAGCAGGAGTATGCAGTTTGGCAGAGTGGTATAGAAATTGGTAGCATCACTCATCTAGAGCCAAATCAGGCATGTGATGGAGTTTTCTCTCTGGTAATATATTAAATTTTTGCATGACTCCTGGAAAGCTGTAGAATGAACTGCCAGAGAGTGGTACTGGAATTACAAACTCTTTAAAGAAGAATTTAGACAAAATAATCAGAAACCAGACCATAACAGGGGTAATGGCCTGGTCTTGCTTCAGTGAATGCAGTTAAGATTCTGGAGAGTTAACACGGAAGGGGAAACTTCAGGGAAGTTGTATTCTCAGTGACACATATGGGCTGATGAAAAGGAAGCTATTTAGGGGAAAAGATCTGTTTTGACAGAAGTCCATGTTTGAAACATGCTATGGGAAAATATTTCAAAGGAGTAAATATTTATCAGTGCAAACCTTTTGCTTTCTGCTTTATAATTACCTTATTACCAAGTATGTTTGTACTTGAAAAGTTATCAATATTTTTAATTATATTAAAGAATCAAATAGTTTATAATTGCTACACCTACATTCCTATCAATGGAGGGTATTGTGAGGTATCATGGCAGCTGCTGGGCAACATCCTTGCCTGAAGATACATTTTTTAATGAATATTTAATGGAAACATGATGAAAGGGACTTTGATTAAAATGAAGAGTGTATTTGGTTTACATGGCAAGGTTGGGGGGGGAAGGTGGTGGCTACGGAAGTGGCTTCTGTGAGAAGCTGCTAGAAGCTTCCCCTATGTCTGATAGAGCCAATGCCATCCAGTCCATGATGGACCTGCCACTAGCCAAGACCAAGCCAGTCAGTGATGATGGTAGCACCTCTGTGATCATATATTTACGAAGAGGGAAAACGCTGAAATTTGCAGCAGGCAGAGGGGAGTGAGAAGAATCCCATGCCAGAACAGGTGGATATGCCTGAAGGAAGCTATGACCCTGTGGGAAGCCCACACTGGAGAATGCTCCTAGCAGGACCTGTGAACCCGTGGTGGATCCACATTGGAGCAGTTTGTTCCTGAAGGACTGCACCCTGTGGAAAAGACCCACACTGGAGCAGTTCATGAGGAACTGCAGCTTGTGGGAAGGGTTCACATTGGAGAAGTTCATGGAGGACTTTCTCCTGTTGGAGTGACACCACAGTGGAATAGGAGAAGACTGTGAGGAGTTCTTCCCCCAAGTATGAACGAGTGGCAGCAACAACATACGATGACCTGGCTGAAACCCCAATACCTTGTCCCCCTGCACTGTTCAGGGGGAGGAGACAGAGAAAATCAGGAGTACAGTTTAGCCTGGGAAGAAGGGAGGGGTTGAAAGAAAGTGTTTCTGGTTTTATTTCTCGTTATTGTATTTTGCTTTGATACCAATAAATTAAATTAATTTCCCTGAGTTGAATCTGGTTTGTCTGTGATGATAATTGGTGAATGATCTCCCACTGTCCTTATTTCCACGTGTGGGCCTTTTGTTATATTTTCTCTAATCTGTCCGAGTAATAGAGCAGCTGGTGGTCACCTCACATCCAGCCAGGGTCAACCCACCAGAAAGAGAAATATAGTTTGAAACTACTGAGAATCAATGAAATAATGTACATAGGCACATCTCTGAATTCCATTCACCATTTAAGATTTCATTAGGAAACATTAAGGGGCTGTATTGTCCCTGTTTTTTAAAATTTAGATGGCAAATAATCATAATATCCTCAGGAAATATTTATCAGCTGTCCTTTGACTAATTGGATACTGAAATTTTCCAAGATCAACAGTGTCAGTAAAGCAGACACTCAAATTGCAAGGGGAGCAGAAGATGGATCATGGAGCCACCAGTAGAGAAGGATCACTGTTTAGTTTCCCTGTCTATACTCCTGTATGTTGAAGGTGAACATTGCCCGTTATGGGCATTTGCAAATATAATCACAGAATAGCACATTTGCAGTTTAGCTTCTAATTTGCAGGAGTTTCCGATAGGTTAAGTTGGTAATTTATCCTGTGAATACATAATCTACATCTCTGAAACAGAATCTGGCTGTTCTTATAAGTGTCATGTCCTCCTAACTTGCAGTAATCAGTTAGGTCACAGTGAAATGGCTTACATCTGAGGCTGTTGGGGAAATTAGTCTTGTACTGCAGAGGTAATATCTCCTACCAATTTTTATCATAGGGCCAACCACAGAGTTTATCTGGATTAAGGGTTACTGGAAAAAGAAAAAAATTGAAAGCAGCTCAGCCAACAAATCGTGTTCTCTTCAGGACTGATGACTTTTTAAAATCCTTTTGTTTTGTACAACATGTGAAACCATCAAGAACCTACATAAAAAAGTCTGTCAGCAAAACCATTCACCTGGTACATGTGAAAATGCTGTGAATGACTTTTGTTATGCATTTTATTCATGCAGTGAATTTAGCAGAGAAGATACTTGAATTTGCATCTTCTAGGCCTTGACAGTGTTCTGAACATTGGGCTGATGAATACTGTGTGAATTTAGTTTTGTTTTGATCAGAAATCTCTGAAGACATGCATTTGTTTATTAAGTTCTTAAAAAAAATGTATATATTTTTGATGAAGAAGTCTGTTTTTCAAACAATAAAAGTTTTCAGGGATGTCATTGAAAAAGATCATTAGCATGGTCTCTTCCTGAGGGGCAGCACATACCTGTAGAGAGAAGCTTACAAGACACCTGCCAAGGAGAGGACTGAGGTCTGGATATTTCTGTGATCCAGGCCTTGAAAACTGTTTTACAGGAATTTTGTGTTGCACTGTACACAGGAGGACATATCATTTGAGCAATAAAAGTTCTTCATGACACTTGCGCAAATTTGATATGTTCTGCAAATTAATTCACACACAGATGACTAGATGTTAATATTTCTGCTGAAGATGTTCAAGATGGAATAGAACCTGGTTTCTCTATCAGTTTTGTAAAACTAGGAAAAGAAGGAAAAAATACTGTTTTACATACACACACAAAAAGTTGTTATTCAATAGCAATAGATTTGTAAATTAGGAGAATTCCCATTTTAAGAGAGTTGCATTTTAGAATCAAACTACATATTCAAAGTCTTATTGAAAAACTGTCATTATTGACCCACTCCTGTAGAATAGTCAGACTTCACCGGAAAGAGGCTCGCTCTTCCAGTGAGTTGTTGAGAAAGAAGGTGGGGTTTTGTTTCTAAAAACTCCAGAAGATTTTAAAGCAAACATTGCATGTATTATATGTGCTTGGACCAAGCCTTGGGTTTGAGGGATGTCAGGAATACTCCTGAATGCTCATACTGGGGTCTCCATGGTCACCCTTTCCAATAAAGTGGTTTCTCTTGCTGTCTGACCATGCAAGAACTGTTCACCTTGGGCTTCCTGTAGTCTATTGCTCCTCAGGGTCATCAGTCCTCCCATATGCACAACTTCTGTGCAAACTGTGTACCTTTAGCCTTTTATATCAGAATAAGGAGGAGTCTGCCCTCCTCTTAGACATTAAAAGACGCATTAAATCAAAATAGGGGGGAAAAAAAGCACCATTCTTTACTTCTTTAAGCTGAAATGATTTCAAAAGCAAAATAATATTAAGTATGGTTAATGCTTTCTTTTTATTCTTGGCTTCCACTTTGCAGCTACTCCATATTGACAGTTGTGATTGTGAATTCTGTGTGTAGAAAACTACACAGAATAAAAGGAAAAAAATGCACGTGGAAGAAGTGAGGAAGGCTGCAATCATGAATTAAACAAGAATACTTCTTTTAAGTAGATCATCACTAAGACAATTTAAGGAATCAACACAGGTATTTTCAAAGTTCAAAACCTATCATTTTCCAAAGGATAAATCCAGTTCTTCTACCTTCTTTAAGCCCTGAATCTCTTCCAAGAGCACACTAGCTGTGGGTCAGCCATTCCCAGCAAAAATTTGTCTTCCCTTTCCCAAAACACACTTTCTATCTCTTGTGCTAGCTGCTTACAAAGGCAGGAGTAGAGAAGTACATTAAATTTTTTGAATTAAGAAGGTGGTTCTCATGGCTTGTGAGCATACACTCCACTGCCAGGGACTGACTCAAGAGCATGCCCTGTTCCTTCTGCACAGAAGAATTTGATATGTTGTGAACAGCTCCATTGTGTCTGAAGAACAGAACTATCTCAGAGTGCTCTTGCGCAACAGCAGCACCTATGCCAGGCTTTCAAAGTTTTGATTCCTTCTTTCTTACATAATCATCACTAATAAAAATCATATATTAATTATCACCAGCTTGACAAGCTAGCAGGAGAGCTATAGAAAACATGTTGTGCTAATGGCTAATCTTAAAATATATGAATCTTGCCATATTTTACTGAGAATATGCTGTATAAAAAACTTAAGGTTAAAGTAACATTTTCCTATCTATGTATTTTGTGAAACAATTTTTTTAATGAGGAAAACATCTGCTAACAAAGAAATTTAATTTTTTTTTTGTTCCTAAAACAAACAAACAAACAAGCCAAACTGGTTTATTGCTGCATTTGGAACAATACAGAAGTGCTTATGTGGTGTGGTACAAAAGCCACGCTACTACATATTCAGGATGACCAACATAACTTACTCATTTGCTTTGCCACCCAAAAAATACAGCCATCCCAAACTCATATGGCTCACATGTTTCTTACCAAAGCAATCACACAATTTTCCTTGCCACACCCCATTCTTAATGGGAAAGGAATTTGGGAAGGTGGTCCCTTTCTGAGTCATATTCTTTACATACAGGGCAGTTGGTGAAATTATGCTGCTAGGACCCCAAGATCATTTAAACACATTCTGTATTGTATTGTTTTTCTGTAATCTGTCTATGCTACATCTCCTGTAAAATGGCATTGGAAATGTGGTGAGGATATATACATGCACATGCAAAGAGAGGCTACTTTAAACCCTTCCATCTTTACACACCTGCTTTAGAGCTGATATTCAGAAAATGAAACAGTGACATAAGTTTAACTTCTCTCTACAGCTATAGATCAACAAATAAGATAGCAACAGTCTATACCTTTACATTTACATTTTACATTTACAGCCTATACAATGCTGTAGAAAACCAGTTGTAGATGCAGGATTGAATCAAGATCCATTGTAGGCTTGAAAAAGTAAGTTGTTGCATAGAACTGTTAAGAAGCTTTGAGGGTAGGTAGCTATTTGAAGGCAGAAGGAAAAAGCATTTCTGAAGCAAGCTGGTTTGCAGGAAATTAAGATGAGGCTTCTTAAAAAGTAAAGTACTCATAATAAGCCTAAATTAAAAGAGCAGTGTTATGAATGTAGGTTCAGTGATCAGCATTGTTTAGTACCACAACCATTCATCTATAAGTCTGCTAAAACAACCTCAGCTGTGAGTCTTCAAGTCTTATAAATTCAGGTCTGTGTTTTCATCTTCTGTCAAATCCTGTTCTGGATTTACCCTTGCTCTGACATGGTAAAAGTATATATGCAAACCTTGAATAAACAATTGGAGATTATGGCACATTGTTTTTAAAGGCTATCAGATACAGAAGAAATATTTCACTTCTAATAAATAGCCACATATGGGAAAATTACTGTTTTACAGGAAAGAGAAAAAATCATGAGAATAACAATAAGGGTGAGACATCCCAAATTTATGTAAATGAACATTTTTTTTAAGAGATGAATGTTATTATAAAGTGTCATGTTCATGGCTCCTGCCACTGCAGTATTATCACATTGACAGTGAGGGGACATACAGAGAGATATTTTTGACAAGGTTAGCACCTATGAATGTTACTATTTTATTTTAATTGATGCTGTCTTTTGTCTTTTGTTTAGTAAGAAAGAAAAGAATATATTGCTTCTGTGACTCATTCTTCTCTCCATAAAAATCTCTGTCTTTGATACTTAATAATAATGCTCTCCAGTTTGTGGCATAGTGGGTAGTAGGTATGCATTTATAATCCCAGTGTGGTACCTTTTGTATGGATAATTCCATTGCTCAGCACAAGAACAGCTAAAGAGTTGGAGGCAGTGACTTATAAAATGTCAGGTCTAGCTCATGAGGAATCTCAAGGAAGGGATCCCACAGTCTTTGGAGACAAATGGATAAATCCAGTCATCTCCTTGAGTAGGTAGCTAGCACTGCTGCCATGCAGTAATGAGTGACTCTAAGGACCAGACAAACCATCATAAAAAACCCTGAAATATCTTGTTCTGACAAGTGAAGATTTTCACTTGGTGCTTAGTTTACTAAGAATGTCTGCTGCAACTCTTTATGTAGTTTGCAGTTGTTTTATTGCATATTGACCTGAATTTATTAATCCAATTTCACTTACTTGTTAGATGTACCTATTGTTTATTTTATATCATGATGACTATATCATGATGTTTATCCACTAACAAATACACATGTTCCACCAGCCAGCAGGAGCAGAGGAAAGCTGGATTCAGCAGGAGTGGACATAGTAAAGTGACACCTTTTTGCAGCTATACATACACACTTGCACTTGCAAACATGTGTGTACTCTCGATTTATTGCGAATATTTTCCAGTGTCCCATTTAATGTCACAGAACATTAATTTCTTTGGATTGAAACAGTTAGTGAGACCCAGTAGTTTTGTGACATCTTCTGACAGTAAGTAGGCTATTGTTATGGCCTGGCTTGCCCACTCTGGGCAACTAGTTTCTTGGCCTAGTCACATGGTTATCTGCCTATTTTCTTTCTTGGATTTTTAAATTTCCAATTCCTTTCAATTACAAACAAAAATAGTTTCTTTTACAGAAATTCCTGTACATGGAAAATGTAAGCAAAATTTTGTATTTTTTCTGATTTAGGATGAAAATGGGTGTTCATGTTCTGAAATTTTACATGAACAGAGACATACATTTTTGGCTTTAACATCACTTACAGGGCAGTAGGAGATGGTTGATCAGAAATGCAGAACTAAGTGATTCTGAATGAGTAGGTGTAAAAATGAGGATATAGAAATGCATAATGATAGTGATGAATAAGGGGCATACAGAGAAATAATTCTATAACTGGGGAGATGAGAATATTTTCTGAGCAGAATATGTGAATATTGTGAAGACTTTCAAATATATGGAGTATGAGATTACTAATTTCCTTCATTTTGATCTAGATTTTTAATCAAACACATTGTCATTCTCTTTTTTCCTCTACCACTTCCCCTCTCTTTCTGTCTGTACTTTGGTACAAACATAACCAAAATGCTACTCAGCTGGTGTAGAACTGAGTTGTTATAATAGTTAAACTATCTATTAATGATGGATGATGGCCATATATGATTTCAGAGACATCTGAAAAAAACCTATCAGAAATGGGTCTGAACATGTGCTCATCTTCTCAGCTATCTACCTTACAAAGTTACACCTTCACTTGATAGATGAAACATAAAGCATAACGACTTCTTCAGATTAGTAAGCAGGGAAACAAGAGGACATCTATCTTAATTGTGCAACTGGCTTCTCATCATTACAGCTGAACAATGCTGTGAAAATACAGCATCAATGAAGGAAAGTTGACTCATAGCTGTGAGGACATTTTGAACAGAGGGGTTCTTGAAACCCTGTAATTGTGCTCAATTTAGTCCCAACCCTCAATGTCAAGGAAGTATAATATCATTGAATCCGTAAGAGATAATCGATATGCAAGAAAGACCTAGTGAGTGAGAGCAGACAGCAAAGCCATCTTCAAAACATTTGATAATAGGACAAAAAGTGATAGCTTTATCCTGATGACTCACTTAGCAATTAACCACGACATAGACAGTAATCAAGAAAGAATTTTATAAACAGATGAAGACCTGTGCAAAGCCTTTCTCACAGCCTGTATATAGCTTTCCCAGTGATTATTTTCTTGATATAATTTTCTCATGCCAGTTTTGTTCTACAAAGTCAGCTCAGCAGAGAAGGTTTAAGTTGGAAGATGAGCAGACATCATATACTAGTGAACTCACCATGATTTCTTTGAAGATCCCAGTCTAATTCTAGGCTGGATAAGCTGTAATTCAACTCCATATAACTTAATTTGATAGAATTTAGGTAACAGACCCTAGTGATGCTCTTCACTGAAGGAAATAATTGTAACGTTTTATGCAGAAAGTTACGATAGTCCTTGCAATGTCTTTTTGCTATAAATGTCCACAGATCCATAAATATTAAATGCACAGCATCTAAATCTTCTGTGTGATTCTTAGAAATCAGTAAAACAAAATGATGGAAATAGTATCTATGAAACCACCTGCTAAGGTAATTCCCAAAAAGGACCTCTTTTTGTTATATTAGCCCTTGACCTAAGTCCCAAATATATGACACAAACACAACTACCATAACAATGGTTGTATTTGAACCTATATATGAGTACCTGTTCAGCAGTCATAAAGTAAAATACTGTAGAAATATAATGCATCAACTTATGCATCAACTTCATGAGTTAATGACATAGATCTTTCATTTTATTAATGAATGAAAGCTTCAATCAGTGTCTCTCACTATAAAACTTAAAAAGATCCCTAGTTAGAAAAGAAGTTAATTTTCTTGGAAGTTAGTTTGCCAAAAGCATGTATACTAGCCAATGGCCTGGAGGATGCTTTGATGTATATTAGCTATCATTAGCCAGGTTTGCTATTAATTATGTGTTGCTTTACCTTTCAACACATAATTTCCTTATATTAAACATAAAAATATACTTTAAGTTGTGATTATAACAGAGACAGACTGGTTTATAGTAATCTTTCAGACATGAATGATGATAAAAGGTATCTGAGCTAAGTTAGGAATTGAAAGCAATCAAAACAAACTAAGCAGGCTATAGTAAAGTATAAATATGAAATCCAAACATGTTTGTCAAAAGAAAAAATGAAAAAATGGCATCACATCTTCCAATTGCTGCAGCTTGAGATACAGTTATTTTGACATAGAATCATAGGTATTTTAGTGAGATTTGATGGACCTTTTGGCAATGTCATTGGTTACATTGGGATAATTCAATACCACACTCTTTCCATTTGAGATCAACATAGATCTCACCACAAGACCTGTAGACTGGTTCTACATCTACATGAATGAAGGGAAGTTTTGGATACTATTATTTTATGGATGATGTTGTGGTTTAAAAAGAAGTATTCTATGAACAGCCAAAATGATGAGATTTTCAGTGTTTCCAGAGCCAAAGTCTAAATCTAAAATGTACTGGTTTCACAGTGCATAGTTTAGATGATGTGGAAGAAGTACATTACTCCACTGGTATTGCCAATGCATTGTGCCAGGGGACAACAGGAGGCGTAGCCATGTCCTACCTCTCTCATTGGAAAAAGAAATGAAAACATTACCACTCTTTTGATCTGAAGGCATATTCTAATTTTTATTCTAATTCTTTCATTCTTGGCTGGTTTATTACTTGTCCTTTAGTTTAAACAATCCTTTACCAGGTCTGGTATTATATTTTTGATCTATGTATAGCTCTTTTTTTTTTTCAACTTTTCCTTTGCTAGTTAAAACAAACCAAAACTTTTTTAGTATTATCATCACGTTACAGGGAAGATCAGAGGAAAACTGAAAAAACTCCTCCTGCACCATGGCCAGTTTTGGTTTACCATTTGTACAGAGGGATATATGAAATTGTGAAAGTATTTCAGGTAAGGTCCTATCAGGACCATTTAACATTACCATTTAATTATTTGTGTGGAAAGCAGCTGTTTGTTATTAAAGGCCATTTCCAGAATACATATATAGATTGAATCTGTAAAACACATACCTAAACTCCATTAAAAACTCCACCTTTTTACCTAAAAAAAAAAAAAAAAAATCCTTTTCTCTTGACAAGTTCTACAGGGTTTGGGTTTTTTTGACAAAATTACTATAGCCTTTTCTTTGAGCATGGTTTTTGATCTCCAAACATAAAACTGAAAACATTAATGGGCTGATAAGATATACTGGATAATGAAGTTAACTAAATGAGCAAATATCTGTTCCCGTGCAGTGTTAAAAAAATCATGGAGCTTTCTTCATGTCATTAGCTACTCTATTTAAGAATCTGTTCATGCCTGCATAGTTTTTCTTTCTGATTCATACAGAATCACAGAATCTTTTGAGCTGGAAGGGACCTCTAGAAATCACCTAGTCCAACCTCCCCATCAAAGGATGTTGGACTGGAGCACATTACACATGGTTGCAACCAGGTGGGTTTCTCCAGAGGAGCCACCACAACCTCCCTGGGCAACTTGTTCCAGTGCTCTGTCACCCTCACAGTAAAGAATTTTTTCTTCATAGTTAGATGAAACTTCCTGTATTCCAGCTTGTGCCCATTTCTTATACAAAACTGTAATAAGAAATGTCACACTGTTTCTTTGATAGAACAGGGTTTAGGGCTGATTTTCACATATTAAGTTTTTCTGTTCAGAAGGGCAGAAGAAATTAAACCAGTCCATATTCTTGCTTTTGAGTGTGTAGCATACCTGGAACGTTGCATGTCATCAGGACATCTGATTATGAATGTCCAATTATCATCTGATGAAATTCATACATAAGACAGCATACACAGGCAGCTCCAAATCAGAAAATTTGCAATATGTTATTGCTAATAACCTGAGAATAATCAAGTAATTCTCTTTAAAAGGTCTTCCTTTCTGTCTGAGGTCTGCTTTAAAACTGCTAGCCACATCTATGTCCTATGATCTCCCATTCAACAAGAAGCTAGTTAACACCCTGGCTCCTACAAATGCTACAATGATCAGAGAATATATTTAACATATTCAGATTGATTGCTACATAATTAATTGAAATAACACATCCTGACACCAAACCACTGTCTTATGCAGTCAAATATATTCATAGGTTTTCACTTTGGCATCAACTAGAAGAGATTATAGAAGAGAGAACAGTCATTTTGAGACAGAAGGCAGGGATAAACTAGAAAATGTAAAAAGCAAAAGCTTTTATTCTTTGTGCTAAACAAACAGTATTTATCAGCTCAAAAACTGTATAATCTCTATGTAGGAGAGACAAGGAATTGCACACTGTGAGTCATGAGCAATACAGAAGTATTAGCCCTGTGCAATGTTGTAGATGGTGAGAGACGAAGAAATTTAACATAGGAAACCCCATCCCAGAAGTCACATATATAAAAATATAAAAATCCACTCGTATACATATGGATACGAGTGGATTTAATTTTTTGTTGTTTGTTTTCATATAATTGGTGTTGGCCACTGCTTATTCTGGCAGATGCCTATGTCTGTATGCTGAGTCCAGACTCCCCACTTGGTGTGCTCTGGCTCATACCCACATTATTAAATGCTGGAACTGGAAGGTACACTATTAAGTACTGGAACTATAATTCCCCTCCAGTCTTGAAATACAATTGGTAATTTTATGGACTTTTTCAGTTCTGAGTGCCTGTAATAATGACAAAGCTCAGCTGTAGCCATTCACATAGTAATTTTGATGCCAAGAATGCAAGTTGCAGGATGCAAGTACAGAAGGACATTGAGAATGCTACACTGTTGGCATCAGGGAACTCAAACTAAGCATGGTTTGAATACTTCACCTGAAGCAGACTCTGAAGTGAATTGACTGCTTCTCTGGAAGGGAAACATTTAGCTGTCCCAGAACAGACCAAAACCAAAGCAGGACACATGTATAGACCTTCTGGGAGCAAACCAGGAAGTGAACCAATCTAATAAAGTATCCTCTCACTAAAACTGTCTTTATGGTCTCACCTTCATCTCAGCAAGAGAAGGGAAGATGGTTAATTTATTTAAATCAAAGGCTGTGTATCAGATCAAAGTAATTTTAGAGGCAAACTATGTACAGCACAGATAGTGAAGATGCTTATCATCATGTCTCCTAGTCTCAACATCATCTGGATCCTTTCCTCATTCTATTCAATAGGATTTGTAATGATGGGCCCATTATTTTCTCTTTGCTAGTAGGAAGTGCTATCTAGCATAGCCTTAAAGAATGATAATAACAAAAAAGGACTAGGTGATCTTATCTACTACTTTTCTCACTTTGACTTTTAATGCCGACAAATGGTAAAAGAGCAATAAATGTCTGTATTCTGGTTTGGGTGCAATGATACAGAACTTGTGGAATTAAATTATTCAGGGCTTGTGGAATGTCCTGTTAATTAGCCAACATTAATAGATTTCCTCTGATTTTACAGTGAAAAGACACAGCTAAGTAAAATAAGTGAAAAAAAAGAAAAGGTAGAGGTGGAAAAAATTTCAGTGCTAACACTACATGTTTTCACTAAGATGCTATCTAAAAACACTGGGAGATTAATCAGGAGGATGACTATAGTACCTTGGAGATAAAATATATTCTACATCAATCAGTTTGAATTAAAATCATGAAGTGAGATATACTTGCTCCTTCTTTAAGGAATTTCCACAAAATTTAATTTATGAATTATATGCTTTTGATCAGTGCATAAGTGCCACTGCAGTGGTTATCAGTGTGACCATTGGGCAAAGGAGTTGCACCTGTCTGCACAAAAAACAGTGCCCAGTGTTCTGAGAGTACACATGAGGTGCAGGACTCAAGTGATCTTAATGGCCTATAGAAAATGCATTACATTAGATACATTCTAGGTATGGCAAATTAACAGTGAGTAAGCAGACTGACTCTACAGCACAGATTCAAGGACTAGATGTGTCTGGTAAATATCATGCTTCCAGTGCCTGTGCTGTTGAATTCAACATATTCACAATAAATCCAGCTCACTGCATATGCATGTTTGAGTCAATCTGCACATGTGCAGGAGCTACTTGTCCAGCCTGCCAAATACCAAGAAATTCTCAGTAGACAAAAGGCTTACATCTTCTGTTTGTGCTCTAAGTTTCCAGGGAAACCAGACACTAAATAATCTTATGAAGAAGACACGACTCAGTAACGCTACTGGATGACAAACTGTAGCTGCAGATTCTAAACAGGACCTTCTCTTTCACGCCACAGTGGGAGCAGATGACTACAGTTCTGTGCACCTTTCTTATGTCTAGGATTATATGAAGAAATTTCAAAACCCTTGAAAGTGAAAACACCACTTTAAGAAGCAAACAGATTTAAGAAATTAGCCTTCTTAAATGAACACATTAAGTTGCTTCAGTAACTCTTTGTAAGTGGAACTGAGCTGTCAAGTCACTTTGTCAACCCCTCCTAATTGCTGTACTACCGAATAAACAGAGAAGATGTTTCAAGGGACTGAAGAGGGTCCCGTTGGGAAGCCGTCCAAGTATTGACAATCACACCAATATGACTACATGCCGATCCGTTTATTCTAACTGCGTCACTTACTTATATAGTGGTTACAATCTGATAACATGTACATCAGCTACTTTCACTGGCGTTTGGCTACAAGCATACAAATCAAGCTCTAGGTTAATTGGTTATCTGCATTTGGGATACGTATTCCGTATATGCCTCCGTCGCGGCGAGTGTACGTGCTGTA